>CAXITT010000082.1:909766-925629 GCA_964033795.1 Lymnaea stagnalis
CGGGGCCACCTATGACCCTTGTGCCGCCTATGACCATGGGGCCACCTATGACCCACGGTGCCACCTATGACTCATGGTGCCACCTATGACCCATGGTGCCGCCTATGACCTACGGGGCAACCTATGACCCATGGTGCCGCCTATGACCCATGGTGCCACCTATGACCCATGGGGCCACCTATGACCCATGGTGCCGCCTATGACCCACGGGGCCACCTATGACTCATGGGGACACCTATGACCCATGGTGCCACCGTTGACCCTTGGTGTCGCTTATGACCCATGGTGCCACCTATGACCCGTGGTGTCAACTATTAACCATGGTGCCGTCTAAGACACTTGTAGCCGTCTGCGACCCATGCGTCCAGACATGCGTCCAGTCAAAATTTGACATTCATAGCTAGATAAAGCTGTTTGAGGTTAATAATAGGTGTTAAGCCTGATAGACCTGGGTTAATAATAGGTGTAAACCATTATCTCACTCGACTAATGATAGGTGTTAAACCATTACCTCACTGGGCCAAGAAAAGTTGTTAAACCATTAACTCACTGGGCTAAAAATAAGTGTTAAAACATTACCTAATGGGCTAATAAAAGGTATTAAAACATTACCTCACATAGCCAAAAAATATGTTCACCCATTACTTCACTGGGCCAATGAAAGATGTTTAATCATTACCTCACTGCGTTAAAAAATATGTTAAACTTTTAAATCACTGGACCGAAAATATGTTAAAGCATTACCTCACTGGGTTAATAAGGTGCTAAACCATTACCTCACTGGGCTAAACAAAAAGGAGTAGAAAATCATCTCACTGAAATAACAAAAGGTGTTAAACCTGACCCACTTCGGCTAATAAAAAGTGTTAAACTTGACCAACCTGGGGTATTAAAAGGTGTTAAACCTGACTCGCATGGGCTAAGTGTTAACCCCGTACCCACTTTGACAAGTCTCCAACAAAGAACCCATCCAGAAACGGACTGTGTATTTGTTTCTGAACACTTTCCTCAACAGACAAACTCTAGCTACAGGCCCTATGTTTTTTTTAACATTCAACCTGGTACTACCATAACAAGATAAACTCCAGCCGAGCGCTCTGAACTGTCTCAAACCAAATAGCGGGTGGTCTGGAGTTCAATTTTGATGAAACCAAAGCCAACATTCCAAGCACCCCGGGTGGATGGGACTCGTTAGCCTTGGACGGCAACTCACCTAAGAGAAGGCAAACTCTGAATTTAAACCAGGAGCCAGAATGATCAACACATTGATCGTGGGCAAGGGGGGGGGCGCTTATGGACATGGGTAAAATGTAAGAAGAAGAAGAAGCTACTGGCCCTATATTTATTTAACATTCTACCTGGTGCTACCCTAACCAGACAAACTCTAGCTATTGCCTTATATTCATTTAACATTCAACCTGTGCTACCCTAACCAGACAAACTAGCTCTTGCCCTTTGTTTATTTAACATTCAACCTGGTGCATAACAAAATACAACTATTTCTTCGGTTAATCTTAAGATGAAAATCTAAGTCGCATTTACCGGTATATCGATGCCATCAAACTTCTCGGTCTGGTTGGAAACAAAGGAACAACAATTCATGAATTTAAAATAAAATAATAATAATCTTGCCTCCATCTGGTCGTTCAGTCTTGTCGTTATGTTCATAGCCAGCCACAAATTGTCAACAAGGGAATCGTTCATCCAACACGGACGTGTGGACGTGCCACAACCACGCAGACGCCAAATTAACCTCAGAACCGGATCGAGATACCAACAGCACTCTTTAAAATATTTATTGAAAAAAACTCAATCTCTCGAACAATCGCCAGCTATTTTAGAAAAAAAAAATATTCACGTTCGTCAACAAACAAAACATTTTTCTAATTATAGCTTTTATAGGCGTCCCATGTACTTAGACGCCCCATGTCCTAAGGTGACCCATGTCCAGAGGCACCCCATGTCCTAAGGTGACCCATGTCCAGAGGCGCCCCATGTCCTAAGGTGACCCATGTCCATAGACGCCCCATGTACTTAGACGCCCCATGTCCTAAGGTGACCCATGTCCAGAGGCGCCCCATGTCCTAAGGTGACCCATGTCCAGAGGCGCCCCATGTCCTAAGGTGACCCATGTCCAAAGACGCCCAATGTACTTAGACGCCCCATGTCCTAAGGTGACCCATGTCCAGAGGCGCCCCATGTCCTAAGGTGACCCATGTCCAGAGGCGCCCCATGTCCTAAGGTGACCTATGTCCATAGACGCCCCATGTACTTAGACACCACATGTACTTAGACGCCCCATGTCCTAAGGTGACCCATGTCCAGAGGCACCCCATGTCCTAAGGTGACCCATGTCCGTAGACGCCCCATGTACTTAGACGCCTCATGTCCTAAGGAGACCCATGTCCAGAGGCGCCCCATGTCCTAAGGTGACCCATGTCCACATGCGCCCTATGTCCTAAGGTGACCCATGTCCATAGACGCCCCATGTACTTAGACGCCCCATGTCCTATGGTGACCCATGTCCACATGCGCCCCATGTCCTAAGGTGACCCATGTCCATAGACGCCCCATGTACGTAGACGCCCCATGTCCTAAGGTGACCCTTGTCCAGAGGCGCCCCATGTCCTAAGGTGACCCATGTGCATATGCGCCCCATGTCCTAAGGTGACCCATGTCCATAGAGTCCCCATGTACTTAGACGCCCCAATGTCCTAAGGTGACCCATGTGCACATGCGCCCCATGTCCTAAGGTGACCCATGTCCATAGACTCCCCATGTACTTAGACGCCCCATGTGCTAAGGTGACCCATGTCCACATGCGCCTCATGTCCTAAGGTGACCCATGTCCATAGACTCCCCATGTACTTAGACGCCCCATGTCCTAAGGTGACCCATGTCCAGAGGCACCCCATATTCTAAGGTAACCCATGCCCATAGACTCCCCATGTACTTAGACGCCCCATGTCCTAAGGTGACCCATGTCCAGAGGCGCCCCATGTCCTAAGGTGACCCATGTCCACATGCGCCCCATGTCCTAAGGTGACCCATGCCCATAGACTCCCCATGCACTTAGACGCCCCATGTCCTAAGGTGACCCATGTCCAGAGGCACCCCATATTCTAAGGTGACCCATGCCCATAGGCGCCTCATGTCCAAAGTCGCCCCATGTCCATGTCCAGAAACTCTACACCACAGTTGCAGAACTTGATCAGATGAAAACAATAGCCTCGTCATCTCCGAGCTTGTCCCCCGATTCCGCCGACTTTTGTCCCCCGTGTCCGCCGACTTTTGTCCGCCTGCCATCCGTCTCTGTGACAGCCCCGTGGAAGACACGAATCTTATTCTAAGCGAAACAATGGACCCCTCTGGTGGGGCACGAACTCACACCCAGTGGGATATGCGCGAGACGGACAGCTGTGCTGCCCATGCGTCATACTTAAATAGCCATTAAATAAAAAATAAAAATGAGGTCTCTTTTATTTTTGTACCCTTAATATCATGAGGGTAATGCTGGTACGAACGTGAGGGTAATGCTTGTATGGACAAGAGGGTAATGCTTGTATAGACAAGAGAGTGATGCTTGTATAGACAAGAAGGTAATGCTTGAATGGACGAGAGGGTAATGTTTGTATGGACAAGAGGGTAATGTTTGTGTTGAAAAGAGGGCAATGCTTGTGTGGAAATGAGGGTAATGCTTGTATAGACAAGAGGGTAATGCTTGTATAGACAAGAGGGTAATGCTTGTATGGGCGTGAGGGTAATGCTTGTATGGATAAGAGGGTAATGCTTGTATAGACAAGAGGGTAATGCTTGTATAGACAAGAAGGTAATGCTTGTATGGACGAGAGGGTAATGTTTGTATGGACAAGAGGGTAATGTTTGTGTTGAAAAGAGGGCAATGCTTGTGTGGAAATGAGGGTAATGCTTGTATAGACAAGAGGGTAATGCTTGTATAGACAAGAGGGTAATGCTTGTATAGACAAGAGGGTAATGCTTGTATAGACAAGAGGGTAATGCTTGTATAGACAAGAGGGTAATGCTTGTATGGGCGTGAGGGTAATGCTTGTATGGATAAGAGGGTAATGCTTGTACTGACGGGAGGGCTATGTTTTTATGGAAAAGAGGGTAATGCTTGTATAGACAAGAGGGTAATGCTTGTATGGACAAGAGGGTAATGCTTATATGGGCGGGAGGGCAATGTTTGTATGGACAAGAGGGTAAAGCTTGTGTGGCCAAGAAAATCACAGCGCTCATATTGATAAGAAAACGTAAGGATGGGATCTCAGAAAAAACAACGACCCCCCACAAAAAAAAACAAAAAAAAAAAAACAACAAAAAACTATGCTTCTGAAAATATTACATCAATGGTTCTAAAAATGTATTGTTATTCTAAAAATCCGACAAAGAATAATACATTGTTATAAAAGCTTGTGTGGCCAAGAAAATCACAGGGCTCATATTGATAAGAAAACGTAAGGATGGGAACTCAGAAAAAACAACGACCCCCCACAAAAAAAAACAAAAAAAAAAAAAACAACAAAAAACTATGCTTCTGAAAATATTACATCAATGGTTCTAAAAATGTATTGTTATTCTAAAAATCCGACAAAGAATAATACATTGTTATCTCCCAATATATAACTTGGATTTTATCGAAGGTATTGGTATCTAGATATTCACCCTTGAAAACTTTCCCACTTCAAGGGCTGCCAAAACAATTTAAATGGAGCCATTAAAGGCTGCTCGGACCCCAGGTCCTAGAACCTCTTATTTGACCATTTCATCAAGGCCTTAAAGAGAAATGTGAACGGGGAATAATCCAACCAAAGTCTTCAGCATTGAACTTTTTGTGGTAGAAAATTTGAAAAGTTGGTCGTTATTTTCTGTCATGAACAAATATTATTCTCCTTTTGGAGTCGAGTATTAATAGTCGAAATGGAATCGATTGCAAATGATGTTCGATATTTAATCAGACTTTTACAGAAACTTTATTTGTTTTTTTAATACGTCCAGAATAATACAAGATGAAGTAACCACAAAAAAAAAAATAAAAATAAACCTGCTCTTTTCTCACAATGGTGGTCAGTTTTACTTTATTACTCTTCCGTTTTTTTTAAAAGAAAACGGATTTTGTAAATATCTTTTATAACCTTAGACCCAAATCTCTTAGAAATAATATCGCATGTATCAGCACGAAAAGGGAATTAAAATGTTGTTTGTATATCGTGGTAACCTAGGAGACTGTGGGGCTGTTTGAGCTTCCGGTGAATGGTTAAATCTGATTGGGGGCTGTGTGAGCACGCGGATGACGCCATGGCAAGTTACCGTTTCACTCAACACTTAAGGATGAAGAGTTAAATATTAATAAAAATGAAGAATCAAGAATAAAATTATTTTTTTTTAAAGAACGACTTTATTGCTTCGAAATTTTTTGTCTTGTTTTGATTTAGAAACTCTACTTTACGTGAAAGAAAAATTGAAATATCCTACCTACTACAAGGTAACATACCTACAACAAGGTAACATACATACAGCAAGGTAACATACCTACTGCAAGGTAGCAATACACACTACAAGGTAACATACACCTCTTGATCAATACCTACTAGTGGTCTGTTATATTCGTCTAGCTGTTCTTCTCGGATATTTCATTCGTTTCAGATTTATATTTTAATTCATATTAGTGTGAATCGTTTTTTCGCCGAAGAAGGCGTCATGCCGACACTTTCGTTGTTTGTTCGTCGAAGCAGGCGTAATGCCGACACTTTCGTTGTTCTTTAGGGTGATTTTTTTGCCGGTTTTCTAATAAATTTTTATTAATATATTTCCTTTTACCTATTAAATTTTCTATCGCTCTCTCTCGTTTTCTTCTCCCTCTATTTCTCTATCTTTCTCTCTCTCTCTCTCTCTCTCTCTCTCTCTTTCCCTCCCTCCCTCCCTTATTATTATACCGAATTTCTGTTCTTCAGTTTAACCAGAATAAATAACATCAGACATGTGACTCAAAAAGTGGAGCAAAGAGAAAACCATGCATGGAAAGTTCAATGAATGGCTTAAGTAACCTCATCATCACCAAGATTACCGGAGACTTTTAGCTCTGACGGTATCTCTGACGGTATCTCTGACATCTCTGACGGTATCCCTGACAGATTCTCTGATAATATCTCTGACGGTATCTCTGACAGTATCTCTGACATCTCTGACGGTATCCCTGACAGATTCTCTGATAATATCTCTGACGGTATCCCTGACAGATTCTCTGACATCTCTGACGTTATCTCTGACAGTATCTCTGACATCTCTGACGGTATCCCTGACGGATTCTCTGACAATATCTCTGACGGTATCCCTGACAGTACCTCTTGCGGTTTCTCTGACACTATCACCATTTATATTCACATTTCGGCTCCCATTTCGCTAATGACATGGATTTGACAGCAATCACATTGAACATTTTTTTTCAAGCACTTCAGTGTGGCAACGTCAATAGAATATTAGATGAATTTGTCCCTGCATAGGACAAGCCTTTCAAAGCACTTGACAGGGGCTGCACCAATACATAAAAAACGGAATTGGAGGATCTTCTACATTATAATTATAGATAGAAATTAAACAATTTTGTGCAATACCCGACTTCCCTTTATCTGCCCGACATCAACAGATCCAGTCTGGCGTAAGTGTCTGAACCCAACCACAACTTAATCACTCGTCTGACCGCAGTATGGTAAGGTAACCACGTTACCTTAACTAAACCCAATTGAATACTGTCACCATTGCGCCCCTAAACCACGACAGAGGGAGTGTTCATCCATTGGCAACAGTAAATCTAACGAAATTATTACCCCTCTTTCACACACACATTTTTTTTTCGCCGGATGAATCACATGGAGCCTCGCGCTTGGCCTTAATAATTGAGCAGCCTCCGCCAGCTTGCACCGCCCAGTCCCCAAGGACAACTGATCGTAAATGTTGTGGCCTAAATCAAACATGTTTACATCCAGGGAACGTAAATCAAACACCTTTATATCCAGGGAATATAAAACAAACACCTTTGTATCCAGGTAACATAAATAAAAAACCTTTGTATCCAGGGAATATAAAACAAACACCCTTGTATCTAGGGAACACTAATCAAGTAACATTACATCCGGGGCGAGTAATTCAAATACCACGCTTACGTTCAATTGGCGTATATAAAATACCACGTTTACACCCAGAGGGCGTAAATCATACGCCCCGCTTACAACCAGTGGGGCTGTTTCATAAAAAAAAATTCTTCTAACTTTGAAAGAAATCACCGGTGTGACCTACCGTTACATGGCCTTGTAAATTTAATCTGCTTTCAAGATTGAGCCCGTTTGTTAAACAACACGTAACAAAGGACTGAGAACCAGCGTACGAAAAACAAAAGATACCAAAAGCTAGTGATTTTTTTTTTTTTTTTTTGCTGGCATCCGTCCGTCACAATTTGACGATGGCGGAGACATCGCTGGATTAAGTCCACAAGGACTGGGCTTTTTCTTTTAAGGATTATAAGCAAAAGATACCAAAAGCTTGTGTTTTTTTTTTTTTTTTTTTGCTGGCATCCGTCCGTCACAATGTGACGATGGCGTAGACATCGCTGGATTAAGTCCACAAGGACTGGGATTATTCTTTTAAGGATTATAAGCTTGTTCCCTACACAGCTAATCGCATCCCTCCACGCCGCTGGATAACCCAAGTGTCCCAACCGCAGTGTCTTGTACATCAAGACAGAGGCGTAGTGGTTCAAATGATAGCCACTGATACGTTACAGACGGTGACGATCGCAATAATAATAGTTCATACTTGAGATACGAGCAAATACTCATGCCGAACATACTCAATCCGAAAGAACTTGGAGTGTGTCATATTATGTATTTCATTTCATTACTATCTTCGCGGAAAACTTCTTTACTTGGTAAGTGTCATCACACTATGACCAAATCTTCTTACGTAACTAAATTCGTGAATCAACTGTCACCATTTTCTTATTTCCACCCTGCTCCCGTCTCAGTGGACAGTTTTATCCAAGTCCCTATACTCTGTATATTTTACTTAAGTACGAAATTCTTGAAATTATTGAAGTCTGTGTCTCTGTTCTTCGCGTGGAGCCATTTGTCCAGGGTTCGTTCCTCTTCTCGTAAAAAAGTCAACGTGAATTTGGCCATCATGTTTCAACAGCTCCCTGATTTTGTTGCGGTATTCTCCGGGGACAAATTCATACGCCTTAAGGATTGAATGACTTTACAAGCGTGTAGTTCCCCCGCTGTTCAGGACACCAAAGATTCAGCTGCCCGACCAACCAGAGCCGGCTGTAACAAGGTAGACAAAATAATTTCAGGAATTTCATATTTTGCTCAGTTATTTCAAACTTAAATATCTGCTCGTCCTAATCTCTACCCTCCATAATAATCTGCCTTTCTTATATATATGCCCTTTCTAATCTCTGCCCTTCCTAATCTCCGCCTTTACTACTTTCTGCTCGTCATTATCTCTACCCTTCCTAATCTCTGCCCGTTCTAATCTCTGAACTTTCTAATATCTTCGCCTCTTAATCTCTGCTCTTCCTAAGTACTTCCCTTCACAATAATCCGCCTTTCTTAAATATCCGCCCGCGCTAATCTCTACTCTTCCTAATCTCTGCCCGCCCAAATTCCCCCACATTGTTTACGTACCCTGCTGTCGTTCATATTTTGCTCAGTTATTTGAAACTTAAATATCTGCCCTTCCTAATCTCTGCCTTTATTACTTTCTGCTCGTCCTAATCTCTACCCGACCTAATACTCCGCCTTTCTTATATAAATGCCCTTTCTAATCTCTGTCCTTCCTATTTCCGCCCTTCTTAGGTACTGCCCTTCACAATAATCCGCCTTTCTTAATTATCCGCCCGCCCTAATCTCTACCCTTCCTAATCTCTGCCCGCCCTAATCTCTGCCCGCCCTAATCTCTGCCCGCCCTAATCTCTGCCCTTCCTAATCTCTGCCCGCCCTAATCTCTGCCCGCCCTAATCTCTGCCCGCCCCAATGCCCCCACATTGTTTCCCTACCTTGCTATCCTTCTATATCCAAATGTAATTATAATTACACCCTCGTATTATCCTACAAATCTACATTTATCTTTGATCTGTAATCTAATTCCACGATCTAAATTTGCTGTTGAATTAACAAAACACATTACGTCTCTCATGTTCCGATGTAAAAATCCCTACTTTCGTTTTATCATATCCTATCACTATCACTTCGACTCCCTGAACTGTGATCTCATCTTCATTGAACTCAGACATTGAGAGAAACGTCTTCGTCAAATATAAGTGACTCAGATTTTAAAAAAATAAAAAAAATTAAAAAATGAAATGCACCACATGATATTAAAATGGATCAGTTGAAACACACACAAAATTGATACCGATAGTAAAATCTGATTGGGGGATAACGGATTACGACCTGAAGGGAGAGAAAAGCCGGTTCAAAATGGCGCGCTGACACGTAGCGAAAAGGATTGTCATTTAATGGCGGCAGACCCAGGGGCGGAGACACGTAAGGGGCCATTTGGCACACACATTGATTGTAAAGTGCCTATATCTTAGTGGACATTTTTAGATTGTTTCACGTGGCATCTTGTTCTATGTTCAATTTGAGAGCTTGTATCACGTGGCATCTTGTTCTATGTTCTGTTTGAGAGCTTGTTTCACGTGGCATCTTGTTCTATGTTTAATTTGAGAGCTTGTATCACGTGGCATCTTGTTATATGTTCAGTTTGAGAGCTTGTTTCACGTGACATCTTGTTTTATTTTCAATTTGAGAGCTTGTTTCACGTGACTTCTTGTTCTATGTTCAATTTGAGAGCTTGTTTCACGTGCCATCTTGTTCTATGTCCAGTTTGAGAGCTTGTATCACGTGGCATCTTGTTCTACGTTCAGTTTGAGAGCTTCTTTCACGTGACATCTTGTTCTATGTTCTGTTTGAGAGCTTGTTTCACGTGGCATCTTGTTCTATGTTTAATTTGAGAGCTTGTATCACGTGGCATCTTGTTATATGTTCAGTTTGAGAGCTTGTTTCACGTGACATCTTGTTTTATTTTCAATTTGAGAGCTTGTTTCACGTGACTTCTTGTTCTATGTTCAATTTGAGAGCTTGTTTCACGTGCCATCTTGTTCTATGTCCAGTTTGAGAGCTTGTATCACGTGGCATCTTGTTCTACGTTCAGTTTGAGACCTTCTTTCACGTGACATCTTGTTCTATATTCAATTTGAGAGCTTGTTTCATTTGCTAGAGTATTACAACCATGCAACCGTCTTACCATATAAATTTGTATTTAAAAAATAAATAATTGATTTTCTCTTTCCATTTCTTTTTGTCCGGACATCAACAGCCCCAGTGACAGTTCGAATCTGGACAACAGCAGCTCCTGTGACAGTTCGTTTCGGGAGAACAACAGCTCCAGTGACAGTTTGGGTCTGAACTACAACACCTTCCGTGACAGTTCACATCACCAGGTTTTAAAAAACCCATCGGCCCTACACGCTGATTTTAAGCCGACCAATGACGTCATTGAGATCTAGTCGGAGTAGGGCTGAAGATACTGCACTTATAAACATATTTTAACTTCAAAAAAAAAAAAAAATCTTTATTCACAGCTTTTAAATGCCGAATTGACGCTTGTAAAATGTCGATGGAGCAAATGCAATGAAATGGCTGTGGTGAAGGAGTTATCTGTCCTCACCCATAGCGTTGAGTTTTCCGAACAATAATAATTTTTTAAATTATCAGCATCATATGTATAGAGTATTGTTTATAATTGTTCCGCTAATTCCCCAGCTGATTTTGGTCATTTTGTCTTCTTACTTCCAGTGGATTTACTAGATTTCCGATAAAAAATAAATAAATTAATAACTTCTCCCGATAAAGCACAATAAAGTTAAGCTCTATGAACTCAGTGTGATTAACATGACATTTTGTAGTAGTTTTGTAAAGGAAAGTCAGACACGAGTGTGAAAGGATGTTCAGATCCTCAGTGCAAAGTGCGGCAAACGTACCTGGGATTTAAAGGGTTAAAAAGTAATAATTTAATAAGATTAAATTCAGGGGTTAAAGTACTCGCAAAAAAGGCGAGTTTAAATGGTCCTGTTTGTGAGCCCGCCTGGCCAGTGGTCAGCTGTTGTGCTTCAATTAACTCTATTGACCGGAAATTCAAATTTGGAGCAAAATTGTTTTTCAACTTGTTACGAAATAGATTAAAATATGGACTTCAGGCGAGGTATGAAATGTATGTAGATGTCAGACGTGGTTTGAAATGCGGACGTCAGATGTGATTTGAAATGTATGTAGACGTCAGATGTGGTATGAAATGTAGACGTCAGCCGTAGTATCAAATATAGACGTCAGACGTAGTATCAAATGTAGACGTCAGACGTGGTAGGAAATGTAGACGTCAGACGTGATCACGTACATTACCGTGGATCCCTCTATCACAACATATCCCCTTAGGAACGTTCTAGATATAGAACATTTTGAAAACCCATCATCCCCATCATAATAAAGAAGTAGGTCACACATTTTAAGATATATAAGTAGGTCAGAAATTCCAACACATTATATAAAATAAGTAGGTCACAAGAATCCCCTTCTTCCGTTTAGCAAGTATTTGACCCAATGGGATTTTTAACAACAACGAAACGACCACGTTTAAGGAAAACACATTCTGTTGACTTAGCACCAAAAGCAAAGATCTATTTCTAGATCTATTTGCGTAGTCGATTAAGCTCGGGTACGAGATACAAAAATCGATTACATTTTACATTTATTTATGGCCTCAATAAGCTCATTATATCGGAATCGATTTCATGCCACAGCTGAAATACTCAACTGGGAACGGCTTAAGACACTTGTCCAAAAAAAATATATAAAAAAATGTGGTACTATAAATGTTGTACATGTGAACGATCAGGTAAATATGAACAGTGCTTCAACAATAATTGAGCAACACAACGCCAATCTGGCAAAGTGCAAATAACGAGACAATAAAATCAATCAGCGACAGATCGGTCCAGTAAGAATTCAATTGATCAATCTAATAATAGGCAAGGGAAAGTTGATTTTAGACTGAGCAGACACAGAGCTGACACAGAGAAGACACAGAGCAGACGCGGAGCAAGCGCAGAGAGGACACAGGTCAAACAAACACAAAGAAGACACATGGCGAACACGGAGAAGACAGCGATGACACAGAGCAGACACAAAGAAGACACAGAGCAGACACAGAGAGGATACAGAGCAAATACAGAGTAGACAGAGAGCAGACACACATTTTGTGAACGATAACAAGCTCTGGTACCATTTCCGTTCAGCACTTTGTGAGCATCTCGGTTGAAGGCAGCAAGTCTACTTTCGGTGGATCCTATCAAAGGTACGGCACAGGAGCAATTTAACACACTATCGCAACTGAGCTAAGTTATCTTTCAATAAGTGTTACGCACTGACTTATATTGGGAGAAGTTAATCTCCTATTTTAATTTTAATTGGCTCGTTGTAAACAGTGCCTAACAAAGGACGATACCATAGAATCAACAATATTAAAGATACGACCCAAAACAGTTTCTAGTTACAATTAATACGATTTATTATGTCTTAAGATAATTACAAAAGAAAAGAAAAATATAATTACAATCTTCAACTTACAGTATGGTAGATCTTGTACCGGTACACAGTTAACACAGTTAGAATAATGTGCCAATAAATAATGCGAAATAAACACTTATGAGCACACAAATATACAAAGAAATTAAACACGCCTCGTAATGTTAAATCTATCTGAAAATCTCCGTCCCCGTCCGTGCCTGTCAATCCCTTATATAGGTGGGTCTACCGACGCCTAAGCCCTGCCTTCGAGCAGCTACAAGGCTTTTCTAGAATAATCAGATTTATTCTACAATATACTATTTGGAACAGATTAATTATTTTTAGTGGTTGGCGGCATAAACAAGAATACATCAAAGGCCTGAGCCACACCCCTTTGTGAACACAGCGTCTCATGCGGGGTCAATCAGAGGGCACGCACGAGAAAAATTATGTAAACAAGCTCTCTATAACAATAAGCTTAAAGATTTGCCGAGAAATTAACTCTAAATATACCCCACCAAAAAATTTTATGCGATTAACGCCTTAGTGTAAAAAAAGCATCCCACATAACTGCAGGTTAAGAGCGTACACTAATTTTTCGAGATGTTTACCGAATTGTAGTGTGAAAGTACACGTTCGTAAATTATAGCACCCAAAGTGTGTACATGTTTTTTGTTCCGCAAATGTTTGATTTCATGAACATTATTTTGAAAAAAAAATGATACTTCGATTGGAGCATTGGTTAAGTCAGGGGCAAGTGACGTCATCCAAAGTAATTTGGGGTTGGGGGGGGGTCATCAGAGATATCACGTCATCCATGACGTAGCGTCATTTATGTTTACAAATCATGTAATGATTGACTTGTCACCTTAAAAATGTGACATTTGAATTGTTGTATTTTTCTTTTTGGGGGAGGGGGGGGGAGGAAATAGGTTCGGTTAAAAATGCCATTTATCCTTTAGAATAGTGCTGGGACATCAGTGGTTACGACCCAATTAGTGTGTAACGTCTACCGACCATTTTCTCTGGTCGCTAAGTCCCAGGTGCACGTCTATAGTTACACCACGCCCAGCTAGCCATTCATGCGTAACGCCATAAGGACATCACGTGATTAGGGGATTTCAAAATAAAATATGGGAGATCATCATTACTGTCAGTGACACCGCAGACAATGGAGGGTAACAATGTCGAGCAACATCATCTCATGTCCCACAACTATTAAGACTTAATACACTAGCAAATTTCCCCATCTGATAGCACGCTGCAACAATGTCCCTATTTTAACACACACTACCACAATGCCTTCGTGTGACCACACACTACCACAATGCCCTCGTGTGACCACACACTACCACAATGCCCTCGTGTGACCACACACTACCACAATGCCCCCTTGTGACCACACACTACCACAATGCCCCCGTGTGACCACACACTACCACAATGCCCCCTTGTGACCACACACTACCACAATGCCCCCTTGTGACCACACACTACCACAATGCCCCCTTTGTGACCACACACTACCACAATGCCCCCTTGTTACCACACACCACCACAATGCCCCCTTGTGACCACACACTACCACAATGCCCCCTTGTTACCACACACTACCATTATGCCCCCTTGTGACCGCACACTACCACAATGCCCCCTTGTGACCACACACTACCACAATGCCCCTGTGTGACCACACACTACCACAATGCCCCTGTGTGACCACACACTACCACAATGCCCCTGTGTGACCACACACTACCACAATGCCCCTGTGTGACCACACACTACCTCGATGTACACCATCCAGACGGACTAACAGGCCTGACGAGCCAGCTAATGGCCTACTCATCCCATGCTGTAGGCTAAACCAATTCAACAATCAATGTGTTTGTTTTGCCTACGTCACTTCCGGGACCTTTTTTGTTCTTGTAGCTCGCCAAGGACAAATCAATTTTCTAGACAGCTGGTCACTGCTTCTCTGGACTGATCTAGAAAACTGGTCACTGTCTACTCTGGACTGATCTAGACAGCTGGTCACTGTCTACTCTGGACTGATGACCAATCCATGACTGTAATGTATTCAAGACAGTATAGACGCGTTATTGCCTCAGCTCGACTTAAGTTCTATTAATAGATTATGATCATTTTTTATGTTAGGTAGGCAACTATGTTTCTGCCAGCTTAAATGAGTACAGAAAAAAAAGACAAGGTTTGATCGCATTTAGTCAAAACCGGATTATTCATGTAGCAAAAGTCGGCAAACGTGCCGGAGGCTCAGGGGCGGCCATACAGTTTCTGGCGCCATGGGCAAGCTTAAGTTTGGCGCCCCTTTTAAGTATATTCACAAAATGTTTAAGAAGCTAAACAAAAACTTGGGATTTTAACAGAAATAACCAACCTACCCTGTCTCTCTCCGTCGCCACTCCTTGGGATTTTAACTCAAATAACCAACCTACCCTGTGTCTCTCCGTCGCCACTTTCTTGGGATTTTAACAGAAATAACCAACCTACCATGTCTCTCTCTGTCGCCAGTTTCTTGGAATTTTAACAGAAATAACCAACCTACCCTGTCTCTCTCTGTCGCCACTTCCTTGGGCTTTTAACTCAAATAACCAATCTACTCTGTCTCTCTCCGTCGCCACTACTTGGGGTTTTAACTCCAATAACCAACCTACGTTGTCTCTCTCCATCGCCACTTCCTTGGGATTTTAACTCAAATAACCAACCTACTCTGTCTCTCTTCGTCGCCACTTCCTTGGCATTTTAACTCAAATAACCAACCTACTCTGTCTCTCTCTCTGTCGTCACTTCCTTGGGATTTTAGCGCCGCCTGCCTCCATCCCTCCTTATTAAAAATTCAAACAGGGGACACCACCGCTTTGTTGACCCAGAGAACCGTGACAAAACAATGCACGGCAATTAAAGGGTGATAATTAAGATTGTGTTACCGATCGATGCTGACAAGACCCATCGACTCCTAGCGGAGCTGCTCCCCCCCCCTCTCCCTGATCTTTAAAGCTAGTGCTAATATTGTCATCATACTCCCGGCACACGGCAGACGACACTCGTTGACCTTTTCCGCGCCAAGTTAACGAACCGTAATTGAGAATAATCGATTACATTGTCCAATCCGGGTAGCGTTTAAAATTAAAAAAAAATCAACCCCCCCCCCCCAAAAAAAAAAAAAAAAAAAAAAAAAAAAAAAAAAAAAAAAAAAAAAAA
>CAXITT010000082.1:931073-947709 GCA_964033795.1 Lymnaea stagnalis
TATTGTACAGATGTTTGGTGCTTTATTGTACAGCTGTTTGGTGCTAAGGACCCCCGAGGGGCGGGGGAGGGGGGTAAAAAAGTGTGTGTGGGGGGATGTTCCCCTGTGAAAAGTAATCATTTCTCAAAACTAAGATGACTGACGTTTCGAATAATAACTGAGGTCACTTTGTTTTGGCGGGCTGTTTATCCTGAGACATGTACAGCACGTGGTAAATTAGCTGGTCACTAAGATTTGACCTCGATGGTGCGACACGTTTTTCCATGTATTGTACGAAATCGCTCATATAAAATGTATGCATTGCGTAATTTTTGTATATATTTTGCTTCTGGTATGGCTGCTTCCTTCTCACAACCGACCCCCCCCCCCCAAATGTTTTATATTAATAGCAATGCGGCACAAAAAGCTGTCCAACAGCAAGCGCCATGCGTGACGGTTGAACTCAGGTAAGAAGGTTGAAGTTCTTCGGTGGCGACTATCATATTAATTCATAAGGAGCCAAGGTTATGATTGTAGAGCTATCTGTAGGACTGTCTGTAGCACTATTGATTAAAGTTAACAGTTTTTTGTAACACTTGGAGAAACTGGGTATTTCTAAAAATGCCCACACTTGGTGTAAAAAAAATCCTTTGTTAGGGCCCGTCTACGAATACACACCGAGTCATCAAAAGACACTGATACACTAAGAGACACATAGACACCAAAAGACACAGAGACACCAATAGACACAGAGACATCAATAGACACAGAGACACCAAGAGAAACAAAGGGACACCGAGACACCAAGGGACACAGATACTCCAAAAGACACAGAGGCACCAAGGGACACAGAGACACGAAGGGACACAGAAACACCGAGAGACACAGAGACACCAAGAGACACAGATACACCAAGAGACACGGAGACACCAAATGACACAGAGACATCAAGAGACACAGAGACACCAAGAGACACAGAGACACCAAGAGACACAGAGACAAAAAAGACACAGAGGCACCAAGAGACACAGAGACTCCAAGGGACACAGAGACACCAAGGGACTTAGAGACACCGAGAGACACAGAGACACCAAGAGACACAGAGACACCAAGAGACACAGAGACACCAAGGGACATAGAGACACCAAAAGACATAGAGACACCAAGAGACACAGACACCATGGACATAGAGACACCAAAAGACACAGAGACACCAAGAGACACAGAGACATCAAGGGACATAGAGACACCAAAAGACATAGAGACACCAAGGGACATAGAGACACCAAAAGACACACAGACACCAAGAGACACAGAGACAACAAGGGACACAAAGACCCCAAAAGGCACAGAGACACCAAAAGACACAGAGATACCAAAAGACACAGAGACACCAAGAGACACAGAGACACCAAGAGACACAGAGACACCAAAAAGACACAGAGACACCAAGAGACACAGAGACACAAAGGAACATAAAGATACCAAAAGACATAGAGACACCAAGAGACACAGAGACACCAAGGGACACAGAGACACCAAAAGACATAGAGACACCAAGAGACACAGAGACACCAAGGGACATAGAGACACCAAAAGACATAGAGACACCAAGAGACACAGACACCATGGACATAGAGACACCAAAAGACACAGAGACACCAAGAGACACAGAGACATCAAGGGACATAGAGACACCAAAAGACACAGAGACACCAAGGGACATAGAGACACCAAAAGACACACAGACACCAAGAGACACAGAGACACCAAGGGACATAGAGACACCAAAAGGCACATAGACACCAAAAGACACAGAGACACCAAAAGACACAGAGACACCAAGAGACACAGAGATACCAAGGGACATAGAGACACCAAAAAGACACAGAGACACCAAGGGACACAGAGACACCAAAAGACACAGAGACACCAAAAGACACAGAGACACCAAGAGACACAGAGACACCAAGGAACACAGAGACATCAAGAGACACAGAGACACCAAGGAACACAGAGACATCAAGAGACACAGAGACACCAAAAGACACAGAGACACCAAGGGACACAGAGACACCAAAAGACACAGAGACACCAAAAGACACAGATACACCAAAAGACACAGAGACACCAAGAGACATAGAGACACCAAGAAAAAACGATATTAAGAAAAATGTAGAGTTAAAAAAAAAAAAAGAGAAATAGAAAAGAAAAAAAAAGAAAAGATTCAAACGAGGATAATTGAGCTGACGTCGTTACGTCTGACAAGTGAAAAATACGGTGTTTATTTTTTAAACACGAATAAATGTATGTCTCCCACCCACCCCTAGCCATCGCTCCACACGCCCAGCAAGCCCACCACACCCCAGGCCAACCCTCAAAACCACTAGCCAGCAATACACACCACAAGCCACCCCTCCACACCCCGCCACACCTCCACATCACCAGCCACCCTACCCTACCACACCACCAGCCACCCCACCACACAATCAGCCACCCCACCACACCATCAGCATCCCACCACACCACACCACCAGCCACCCGACCGCACCACACCACACCACCAGCCACCCCACCACACCACAATACCAGCCATCCCACCACACCACACCACCAGCCACCCCACCACACAATCAGCCACCCCACCACACCATCAGCATCCCACCGCACCACACCACCAGCCACCCCACCACACCACACCACACCACCAGCCACCCCACCACACCCCAGTACCAGCCACCCCACTACACCACACCACCAGCCACACCATCACACCAGCAGCTACCCCAACAGCCACCCCACCACACCACACGACCAGCCAACGCACCACACAACCAGCCACCCCACCACACCATCAGCCATCCCACCACACCACACCAACAGCCACCCCACCACACCACACCACCAGCCACACCACCAGCTACCCCAACAGCCACCCCACCACACCACACACCAGCCAACCCACCACACCACCAGCTACCCCACCACACCATCAGCCATCCCACCACACCACCAGCCACCCCACCACACCACACCACCAGCCATTCCACCACACCACCAGCCACCCCACCAAACCACCAGCCACCCCATAAGCCACCCCACCACACCACCAGCCACCCCACCACACCTCACCACACCACCACCCACCCCACCAGCCACCCAACCACACCACCAGCCACTCCACCACACCACACCACCAGCAACCCCACCCCACCACACACCAGCCACCCCACCACACCACCAGCCACCCCATCCAACCCCACCACACTACCAGCCACCCCACCACACCATCAGCCACCCCACCACACCACCCATCTATTGTTTCACGTAGGAAGTACGTGCCGTAATGCCTGAGCAGGTCAGGGATAAAATCTATACGAAATTGTCGTGTGTCGGAGCACCAGGCGTCTTCCTTCTGGAGAGATAATTAGAAGGGGGTGAACAAATGTAATGAGAGGCATAGAGATAGAGAGAAAGAAGCAGCTACACGTGAGAAACGGAGTGATGGTGGGAGTGTTTTAAAAGGAGAGTGACAGACCTTACGGAAATAAACGGCAAGATATTATACTCAAAAGCAGGATTGCTGAAAAAGGTGGTTAGGGGCTAGGAGAAGAACCCTGCAAAACGCGTGTGTGTGTTGGGGGGGAAGGGGGTTGAAATAACTTAATATTTAAAAAAAAAACAGCCAAGAGAGGGGCGAGTCTAGTAGGTGCGGGCAGAGACAAAAAGAATATAGTGTAAGGAAGGGTGAAGAGATGTGCGGCAAGAAGAAGGAAACACTGGACAAAAGAAATTGAGAAGAAGAGAAAAGTCGGTAAAACATTTGATAGTGAGGGACGAGTAACAAAAGGTTAAATGAGGAAGAGAGTGAGAGAGAGATGGGGAGAGAGAGAGGAGAGAGAGTGAGGGACAGTGAGAGAGGGAGGTGGAGAGGGAGATAGAGAGGAAGAGAGAGGGAGATGGAGAGAGAGAGAGAAAAAGAAAAAAAGATAGAGGAGAGAAAGGGGGAACGAGAGAGAGGGAAAGAGAAAGAATAAGAGAGAGGGGGAGATAAAAGGGAGAGAGCAAGAGAGGCAGAGAGAGAAAGGGGAGAGTTAGAGCAGGAGAGGGATAGAAGACACGGAGAGAGAATAAGGGTAAAGTAACCTGTCAGAAATGTACAACGCAAAACTGTCCCACTGCGACGCCACTGGTGCCAAGCTGTATCATCCACATGATGTCCTGTTGGGTTATCCAGTGGCGATTTGATGTGTAGGGAACCAGCTTATAATCCATGAAGAATAATCCCAGGCCTTGTGGATTTCGTCCTGCGAAGTCTTTACAATCGTTACCTTGTGACGGACGGAAGCAAGAAAAAAAAAAAAAAAAAAAAAAAAATTAAAGAAAAAAAATTAAAACTATCACACATGCAGTGTATTAGGAGTTTTATATTGAAATTGTATCAGATTGACGGTGTATCAGATTGACAATGCATCAAATTTACAGTTTATCAGATTGACAGTGCATTAGATTGACAGTGTATCAGATTGACTGTTTATTAGATTAACAGTGTATCAGATTGTCAGTGCATCATACTGACAGGGTATTAGATTGACAATGTATCAGATTGACAGTGTATCAGAGTGACAGTGCATCGGATTGACAGTGCATCAGATGGACAGTTCATCGGATTGACAGTGTATCTGATTTGAGATATTGGTAAACAATTCAACCCACACCGAGGGTGACCGAACAAATCAATTGTGATATTTTTCCTCAAGTTGAGCAGAAGAGAACCATTTCGACCTATAAGACAATTGAACCAATTTTATCGAACGTCACACTGTCTTTTGGCTAGCGCAAACAACATAAGTATGGCGCTGAAAGGCAAATAAAGTAGAACAAATTTGACTTATTCCATTTTTAAACATAGGAAACTTTTTTTTTCTGTAAAAAGTGTTGGTGGAAAATTAAAATCTGAGCTTGAGAATTGTTTGGTTTCAGGGTTGGTACCTTTCTTTGACGCGAGTCTTCAACTCATCTTCGAAGCCGGCGACATTGACCTTAAACTAAAACTGTGGATTATTTCCAAGAAGTCGGCCCGCAGCTAATAAATTGGGGGAATGGGAATAGGGAAACAGTGGGAGTAAGGGAATATTGGACTGTAACGAATGTGATGTCGACCCCCCTCCCTCCCCCAACACCCACCCCCACCCGAATCCTCTTAAACGGGCAAATTGTTTTATCTGCCAAATAAAAATAAAGAAATGAAACTATCGTGTTGTTCGGGAAAAGTCAATTAAGCCGTCACAAAATGTTGACAGATTCAGAAGGCCCTTTGTGACTGAGCCTAACTGATATTTTTTTGTTTGGAAAGGGGGGGGGGTGTTGTTTTGGGTTTGGCTAGGGTGGGGTTGGGTTTGGTTGGGTTTGGTTTTCGGGTAGGGTTGAGGATGACACCTGAAACAATGTGTTGTTATCGGCAACAAGTCAATTTTCAACTGGATCGCTTGACGGGAAGTGTGTTAACTAGCCGTTCGAAGATTTTTGCCCGCCTGCCGCCCAGTCCATCAGCCAGCCACCGACAAAAGCGAAGTTAATATAAGGGATAAAAAAAAATAATTAAATGAACGCATTAAAGAAAAAATAGAATCCAATGAATAATAACAAGACAGAAGGCGTCTTTCAAAAAAAATTACCAAGAGAGTGACGTCACATGTTATTGTTGGAATCGATTATCCAGATTTAGAGTTGAGTTCTTTCATCGGAAAATACACTGTGAGTAAGGGGTGAGGTCCCCTACCGGATATGCGTCACAGAGGACATACTAACGGACATGCGTCCCAAAAGACTAGCTGCCGGACATGCGTCACAGAGGACTAGCAACCAGACATGCGTCCCAGAGGACATACTACTGGACATGCGTCCCAAAAGACTAGCTACCGGACATGCGTCACAGAGGACTAGCTGCCGGATATGCGTCACAGAGGACTAGCGCCGGACATGCGTCCCAAAAGACTAGCTATCGGACATGCGTCACAGAGGACTAGCTGCCGGATATGCGTCACAGGGGACTAGCTACCGGACGTTCGTCATAGAAGACTAGCTACCGGATATCCGTCACAGAGGACTAGCTACCGGACGTGCATCATAGACGACTAGCTGCCGGACATGCGTCATAAAGGACTAGTTACCGGACGTGCGTCATGAACGTTAAAACTAAAAAGTGTCTAGTGTTTAAAGAAAGCGACACCTTAAAAAAAGGCTGGTGTCGAAAAAAAGTTAAATAACAACTAAAAATGTAGAAGAGTTAGAAGTTTGAAAATTATACGAACCGTTCTGATTTCAGCAGGTCATACGTTTTTAGTTATGGGGTGAGCATTTTACGTTTTTAAGAGACTGTAAGCTCTCCATTGCTGAAGTAGTTTAAATATGGAGCAGGAGACACCATTTCTGAGACTGTTGAGGTCTCAGCAGACACCATTTCTTAGACAGGTGCGGTCTCCGGAGACACCATTTCTGACACAGCTGATGTTTCAGGAGACACCATTTCTGAGACAGGTGATGTCTCATGAGACACCATTTCTGAGACAGTTGGTATTTCAGGAGACACCATTTCTGAGAAAGGGGCGGTCTACGGAGACACCATTTTTGAGAGAGGTGATATCTCAGGAGACACCATTTCTGAGACATGTGCGGTCCCAGGAGAATTCATTTCTAAGACATGTGCGGTCCCAGGAGAATTCATTTCTAAGACAGGTGCGTTCACAGCAGACACCATTTCTGAGACAGATGTGGTCCCAGGAGACACCATTTCAGAGACAGGTGCGGTCTCAGGAGACACCATTTTTGAGACAGCTGCGGTCTTATGAGGGATTAATCCTTTTATCCCTTGTAGTAGGAGTCAAGCGTTTGTCGGATTACCTCATATGAAGCGAGATAAAATAAACATCTACTGAGGTAACCATGAAAACTAGTGAGGTAATCATGAACATCTAGTGAGGTAACCATGAATCCTAGTGAGGTAATCTTGAACATATATTGAGGTAATAATGAAAATATAGTGAGGTAAGCATGAAAATATAGTTGGGTAATCATGGACATCTAGTGAGGTAATCTTGAACAAGTAGTGAGGTTATCTTGAATATTTAGTGAGGTAATCGTTAACAAATGTCGGTCTACTTAATATTTCATAGTTTGGGAAAATGTCATTGGTAAGCAATACGATTCCCAGAAACCAAATAAATGACGTCATATGAAAGAGAGTATAACAAGGGGAAGCTGATTGGATTTGGGTTAATGGTTTTGAAAAACTCACTTGAAAGATATGTTCGGATATTAAATCCATGTAGTTGTTATCTTGTATTCAGATTTGGATGTCAGTGCATGCGTGGGGTGAGTGTGGGTGTGGGTGTGAGTGTTGGTGCGGGTGTGAGTAAGTGTGTGGTGTGGATGAGTGTGTGTGTATTTGAGTGTGAGTGTGGGTGTGGATGTGAGTGTAGGTGTGGATATGAGTGTGTATTTGGATGTGATTGTGGATGTGAGTGTGGGTGTGGATGTGAGTGTGGGTGTGGATGTGAGTGTAAGACGGTAGGGGTGTGGGTGTGGATGGGGTGTGGGTGAGGATGTGAGTGTTGAGGTTGGTGTGGATGGGGGTGTGGATGGGGGTGTGGATGGGGTGTGGGTGTGGATGGAGGTGTGAATGTGAGAGTGTGTGTGGATGTGAATGTGGGTGTGGATGTGAGTGTTGGTATAAATGGGGGTGTGGATGTTGGTGTTGTTGTGGATGTGAGTGTTAGTGTGGATTTAAGTGTGGGTGTGGATGTGAGTGTGGGTGTGGATGTGAGTGTGGGTGTGGATGTGAGTGTGGGTATGTATGTGAGCAGGGTTTCTTTCAGCTATATCTCCGGGGGGCGGGGGGAGGCAGTGCCCCCCGCGGGAAAGCCAAGTGCCCCCCTGGAGCAAAAATATGTCCAAATATAAATCAACTGGAACTGATGGCACTGCCCCCCCCCCCCGGAAGAATCTGAAGTGCCCCCACCCCCCCCGAAAATCTGAAGTGCTCCCCCGGAGGAAAATTTCTGAAAGAAACACTGGATGTGAATGTTAGTGTGGATGGGGGTGTGGGTGTAGATGTAAGTGTTGGTGAAGTTGGGGTTGTGTTGAAAACCAAACCTGGTCAAGCCAAACGTACATCTAAGTGTAAATAAAGGACTCACATAAATAAAATAAAAAAAAGAAAATCTGAAATTAATCACGAAGTTATGGCGGTGTCCTTAACCTTTACTCTCAACATTCAACCTTGACCTTTGACACACATAGCAAGAAAATAAGTGTTCCAATAGGGCAGAGGTAGGTATTTGGGTTCTAGGTCCTTGAAAGACAGTCGTAAAAATCCCATTCGCTGTGGCTCCCGACGCGTCACGGCGCTGATTGACATTCGGGTCGTCTGCCGACCCACCAAACCAGTTATTTCCCCTGACAAATAGAGGACCGCCGACTTGAAAAATGTCTGTGTTATCTGTTTTAAACCCGTAGGTGGTATGGTTGTTTCTAACACAAAACACATTAAAAGTCAGTTTTTATAAAGGACGCTTTTAACGTTGATATGGAAGTTTTTCATATTGTTGTTGAACATTCAGTTAGTGGCTGATCATTCAATTAGTGGCTGATCCTTTAATAAATGGCTAAACATTCAGTACGTGGCTGATCATTCAGTAAGTGGCTGATCATTCAGTAAGTGGCTAAACATTCAGTAAGTGGCTGATCATTCAGTAAGTGGCTGAACATTCAGTAAGTGGCTAAACATTCAGTAAGTGGCTGATCATTCAGTAAGTGGCTGATCATTCAGTAAGTGGCTAAACATTCAGTAAGTGGCTGATCATTCAGTAAGTGGCTAAACATTCAGTAAGTGACTGATCATTCAGTAAGTGGCTGATCATTCAGTAAGTGACTGATCATTCAGTAAGTGGCTAACCATTCAGTAAGTGGCTGAACATTCAGTAAGTGGCTAAACTTTCAGTAAGTGGCTGATCATTCAGTAAGTGGCTAAACATTCAGTAAGTGGCTGATCATTCAGTAAGTGGCTAAACATTCAGTAAGTGACTGATCCTTCAGAAATGGCTAAAACAAATTTTAAATGAACATACAGTAAGTGGCTAAAAATTCAGTAAGTTGATCATTCAGTAAGTGGCTGATCATTCAGTAAGTGGCTGATCATTCAGTAAGTGGCTGATCATTCAGTAAATCGCTGATTATTTAGTAAGTGGTTAAACATTCAGTAAGTGGCTAAACATTCATTAAGTGGCTAAAAATTCAGTAAGTGGCTGAACATTCAGTAAGTTGATAAACATTCAGTAAGTTGATAAACATTCAGTAAGTGGCTGAACAGTGAGTAAATGGGTGAACACCCAGTAAGCGGGTTCATGTCAAAATATTTCAGCTGTTCTCCCAGTGACAATTTCACCACGAAATTCGGCAAATATTTTAGTGTGAGGCACGGCAGCTATATGAGTTTGCTTGGTCAGAGAATGTTTGAAAACTAATTTAAACCTAGATATTAGGGACCATAAAGTACGTCACGCTATTTTTTACCCCCCCCCCCCCCCCTGTCCCAAACTGTCACAAATCTCGGACACCCCCCCCCCCCCCGCAAAGTACGTCACACTTTCGAACAATTTAAAAAAAAAAATTAACACCTAATTAAAATTTAATCTAAAACACACTTTATAACTGTTAACTGTATTAAAATATAAAATTTCCACTATCACATTATTAAAATGAATTTAATAGTAGAATAGTTAATTATCAACAGTTGTCACAGTTATTCATTGAAGCAGTAACTCAATCTAGATTGAATTTGAAAACAAAAATTAGACTAGACAATTCCATAATACACATCATTTATCTGCTGCTTTTTTTCATTTACAATAGATGACGTCAAGTTTTAGATAATATTCCGATTATGCAATCTCTTTTACACAGGTTAAGAAGTATATTAGAGAAACTTGACCTCACCAAATGAATAAATAATAAAAAGGGCAGTGACATAATTATGTAGCGGACAACATGGAAATAATAATACTTTAAGAAAGACGAAAGCAAGGCTATACATAAAACAAGACTTCGCAACAGTATATTAGCGCTCCTAGCGAGAGGAATCGTGAACAACACATTCAGTCAGGAGATACGCATTTCATGCTATTTTGACATAAAACTAATTCAAATGATACACAAAATTAAAAAAAAAATATTTTTAAAGCTATTAAATTCCACTAAAAAAAATTAAAATAAATTAGAAATCAAATTTAAAAAATAATAAATGTGTGACGTCACACATAGCTTGACCCCCCTTCCCCCAGTCCCAAACTGTCACACTTTCTTACACCCCTACCCCCCCCCCCCTTCTGGAGCGTGACGTACTTTATGGACGGCCCCTTAGCTAATGACAGGGAAACAAAAAAAAATTAAAATAAATTAGAAATCAAATTTAAAAAATAATAAATGCGTGCCGTCACACATAGCTTGCCCCCCCTCCCCCCAGTCCCAAACTGTCCCCCTTTCTTACCCCCCTACCCCCCCCCCTTCTGGAGCGTGACGTACTTTATGGACGGCCCCTTAGCTAATGACAGGG
Organism: Lymnaea stagnalis; assembly: GCA_964033795.1. Taxonomy (NCBI): domain Eukaryota; kingdom Metazoa; phylum Mollusca; class Gastropoda; family Lymnaeidae; genus Lymnaea; species Lymnaea stagnalis. The sequence goes on from CAXITT010000082.1 coordinate 941,665, forward strand.
AATGGCATTTTGGTAAAGAGACTTTTTGAAACTAAGTGAAAATTAGATATCTGCTAATGACACGCAATGGCATTTAGGTTGAGACCTCTGGCACAGTTTTACCTGGATTTCCCCCACGTCACTGCGTCTTGTCAATTCAGTGGCCCGCTTCTGGCTTCGAGAGCAGCAGTTGCACGAAGCAATTAAATGGTTGTCAAATCTGATTGTGTTCCATTACAGTGAGCGCGATAGTGAAATGTGATTGGATTCCTTCTATCACAACTGGGGCATACAACTCAGCATCGACAACAAATGACACATGCGTTTGAGTATAATTGTTTTGTGAATTAAAGATTATGGGATGAATCATTAAAGGGGAATTAAATGGAATTGAATGGGGGGACAATGGAGAAGAAAGGTATTCTCAGACAAAAAAAAATATTTAAAAAGTAATTAATAGATGGTTGGGAGACATGGTACTGAACAGAGATGGTGTAGAGAAGGTAGGGGGCCGAACGATAAGCAAGCTGAGAGAGCGTAGAATAGAATCTGTGCTGAAAAAAAAAAGAGTGTACAGAAAAGAAATGATGCAGAATAGACAAATAGCTAGACAGGCGTACAGCCACCACGACTGATGTTTAGAGAAGAAAACGGACAGAAAAGCAGACAGACAAACCTACAGACAAACACGCAGGCATATAGTGTTAAAGGACAAAGGAAGATGGCGGCCTAAAAATTAGAGCATTAAAAAAAATGACAGATACGTAAATCAGGAGTAAGGCTGTCTTTTCACACCGTCAGATACATATGTCAGGAGTAAAGCTGTCTTAGCATACGGTCAGATACGTATACCAGGAGTAAAGCTGTCTTAACATACAGTCTTCCTAACAACATAAAGAAAAAATTTCGTTGCAACTCTTCAGTGATGATGATCCGAGATCATTCTTCTCCGGGCCAGAGAGATAACATACTTAATCAGTCACCCCCTCCGCCAGTCACCCCCTCCGCCAGTCACCCCCCTCCGCTACAAACCCCATGTCCGTATCCCCCGAGTTCACCCCACCCACAGACGCCCCCAGTGAAAGTACGCTGCCTCCTACATTACCGGCGCCATCAGGGTGCCGACCGTTCGCTTTTATCACCAGCCGTCTAATGGTGGAAAATACATTTCCGGCGAGTTGCGTCATTTCCGTCGTGCCGCCATTTTAGCTGAGATAGTAAATAGCCTTGGCTATAATATTTGTTTTCCCACCTCTCTCCGTGTCTCTAAATTTGATGCGTTCCCCACTCACAGCCCCCAACCCCAAATGGTCTTTAACAGAGCTACGCACAAAGTGAGTGGATATTTTCTTTCATGTCTAGAATTTTTCCTTTTTTTTTTTTAAATGTGCCAAGCACGTGGAGTAATCACGTGTCATCAAATGAAGCCCAGAAGCAAATTGATCATGACACCGGAAGTGTAACTAAGGGACGCGTTCAGCGAGGATTTGAAATGAACATCAATGAAGGAAGTATAATCTGTAGATTGCCACAATGTACTTAATGAACCCCAAAGTGCTGAGACTTAAGATAAGCACGTGATTAATTTTTTCAGAATTTGAAATAAAAAAAAAAATAAAAAATTAAAGAATGATCTAAGCCAGTGGTCCTCAAACTTCCTAATGCTACGACACTTTTATACAGTTCCTCATGTTGTGGTGACCACCAACCTTAAAATTATTTTCGTTGCTACTTCATATATATGTTTTTTTCCAATGATCTTTGGCGTTTGATCCCAAAAGGGGTCGCGACCAGGGTTTCTTTCAGCTATATCTCCAGGGGGGGGGCAGTGTGACCCCCCGGGGAAAGCCAAGTGCTCCCCGGAGCAAAAATATGTCCCACAATAAATCAACACTGCCCCCCCCCCCTTTCCCGAAAAATCTGAAGTGCCCCTCAGGGGGAAAATTTCTGAAAGAAACACTGGTCGCGACCCACAGGTTGAGAACCGCTGATCTGAGCTGACCATGTAACGCTGATATCATTAGCTCCATTAGCTCCCAATATAAAATTCCCTGTTACTGCGCCAAACAGTGTACACATGTGGGTTCCATAGCAGCGGTAACTAATATTCCTGGACAAAAGAGAGTTCTTTAAAAACAATTATTGAAATTTATGCTTTATTTCACGTAAATTGAATCAATTTAAGTGCGATGATAAAATAAATATGCGTATTTATATTAGCGTATTTATGTTATGTTTATAATGTATTATTATTATTATTAATAAGAAAAAAAATATTATAACTATTTCCCTGAATGTAAAAGTTAAAATATTTGTATTCAATTTTGGCAGAGAACTTAAGAAACCCGATATTCGGGTTTTCCCAAAGTGCCTAATAAAAGAATAGGGACACTATACTAATCATCTGTGCATTACTAATATTCATTTGCAACAAAATATACTTTTTAAAATTATAGTAGTTTAAATATTAACCTCAACTTGAGATTTTACTTTGTGTTAAAAGGCAATCTATTGTAGCTATATCTTACATTAAAAATGTAAATATGTTTTTTTATCCCATTATTACGTTGTTCTAGCTTTAAGCTAAGAAGATCTTGCCGCATGCATTGTCTTCTGATTAAATCTAAATACATGTCAGTGGCTCAAATGATCCGCAAATCGCCATCGTTAACTTCTCGGGATCTTAACCACGGGGGAAGAAATACATTTTTTTCTTCATAAAAAATAAATAAATATAATTGCTTGTTTTTAAGTTGCCTTCTATTGTTTGAACTCACCACACGAACGTTAACCCCTGTAGCTTTTTCCTCACTCAAAAAAAAATAAATTAAAAATTAGCTATTTTAAAAATGTATCAATGTAAAAATTGGAATTTGATGCTAAAAATTTGCTAAAATGGCAAAATGCTGATCAAGCAAAATTTTTCAATATTTCCATAAAATAAGCATATCGATAATATGTTTTGACATTTGTGTAAAGGAGGGGGGTTAAATTTTAATATCAGTAACTCCACACACGATTAAGCCACAGATTGTGTTTTGGTATGGATGTTAATGTAACAATAGCTGGCCACATTCTTTAAATACACAGAACTAATCGATGACGTATTTTGTTTAAAAAGGAAAGAGAGAAAGTGGCGCACATAAGGTTTGGGGGAAGGGGCTTGGGGGGAGTAAAAGGTGGTTGGGACAAACGAATTTTAATATATTTCACGGTTGGGCGAGAATTGTGCGAAGGCGTTACACAGTTGTCACTTACTTTTCTGCGCTTTCTTATTTTGACACAGGCAGCATTGGATACGCCACAGAATCGGTAGGGGCATCATCTGACGGGGTACAGCAATATCTCAAAAGTCTATTTCGGTTACAAAACGGAAATTAGTATATATATAGTTTTCAAAACTGATGAAATAATATGTTTACCTTGCTGCTGCAATTCAGTTGCAAGAAAGAGGATGTTATGAATTTGTATATCAAAATCAATATATATATAAAGATCCGATGACGTCACTGTTGTGAACAATTAGCGGTTTTCGTGTTTCTGTTAAAAGTGAAGTTCAAGGGCGTCGACACTTTTTTTGGACACTTTTCCATAAGTCTAGAGAGTCTACCCATAAGTCTAGAGAGTCTACCCATAAGTCTAGAGAGTCTACCCATAAGTCTAGAGAGTCTACCCATAAGTCTAGAAAGTCTACCCATAAGTCTAGAGAGTCTACTCATAAGTCTAGAGAGTCTACCAATAAGTCTAGAAAGTCTACCCATAAGTCTAGAGAGTCTACTCATAAGTCTAGAGAGTCTACCCATAAGTCTAGAGAGTCTACCCATAAGTCTAGAGAGTCTACCCATAAGTCTAGAGAGTCTACCCATAAGTCTAGAGAGTCTACCCATAACTCAAAACGCAGTGCAGTTGGGGAGATTTCCTTTGAAACTTTAAAAAAAACAAACTATTTGTAATTATTTCGTGATTATTGAAATGCGAAAGAACGAGAGTGGGGCAATTGTTTTTATTTGGATAACAACATTTAAAAACCCAAGATAATAATTGATGGACTGCGTTACTGTGATCTTATAGTTTGTATTCTTCTTGTTGTTGTCTTGTTTTCTGAAGCAAGGCTCTAAGCCGCAACGTCAAATTCTTTTTTGTTCCGTCAATGGCTTTCAGTTTACCCTAACTTGTTCTCATATTTCATTTAACAACCCAATCTTTTTACAGGCGTGAAAATCTAGTCTTTAAAAAACAAAACAAAAATAAACGATACAAACTTCTTAGATCTCCCATATATGCAGTTCAGGGGCGAAAACAAATGTTTGTTAACAATTTTTTTAAAAACAAATTTTAACATTTTTGAAAAAGTTTCATTTTTTTTTTTTTTTTTTTTTTTACAAAATTAAAAAAATTTTATAGAAATTTTATTTTTTTTATACAAATTTTAACATTTTTATAAAAATTTTAACTTTTTTATACAAGTTTTAACTTTTTTTTTATATTTATTTTTAAAAAATTTTTTTTTTTTTTTTTTTTTTTTTTTACAAAATTAAAAAAATTGTATAGAAAGTTTAATTTTTTTATACAAATTTTAACATTTTTATACAAAGTTTAACATTTTTATACAAGGTTTAACATTTTGTTGACATTTCAGCTAAGGTTAATATGATATGTCGTAATGAAAAAAGAAAGCTTGGATGAAATGAGAGCGCTTTCAAAAATGTACAGGGTGGGGAAGTTTTCTGAAGACATCTATATCAAAATATAATTGGCATCCATTTAGAGGTCTCAAGATACACAGAGCACACAGCAGAGATGGGTTTTGCTAAGTGGCATTTGGACGACATCTGGGTGGCATATAGCAGGAGGAAATATCCCACGAGAAACATTTTTATTTTCAATATAAAAAAAAAAAAATGAAGATAATTTTTTTTCTAAAAAAAAATTAATGGATAAGCATAAAATAAGGAACATTACAATAAAATAATTCAGATGAAGCTGAGATGAGATGAGATAAATGTTGAAAGGGTTGGCGGGGAGGAAAAATTTTGAAGGTCATTTATCAGGATAAGAAAGGCACTGTGGGTTGACGGAAGAGGTGGGCTGAGGAAATGAGGTCAAGGAGAGGTATGATGGAGTGATGTGTTGGGGAGTAAGACAAAAGTTGGATGAGTGGGGAATAGCCAGACCAAGATGGGGGCAAAGGAGAGACCAGAGAAGTATTAGAGTGAAGAGTGAGGGAAAGAAAGGACAATGGTTAGTCATAGAAACATAATGGGAGAATAGTTAGTCATAGAAAAGAAAGGAAGAAAGGAGAGAAATTAACATAAAAATAATAACAGGAAGTAACTGGGATGTTAAATTAATATAAGATTCAAAATTTGGGAAAAGGCTATGGGAAAGGTGATGCTGAGGGCTAGAGACCTAAAGACAGACAGGAAGGCAGGCTAGAGACCTAGAGACAGACAGGAAGGATGGTGAGAGACTTAGAAACAGACACGAAGGCAGGTTAGAGACCTAGAGACAGACAGGAAGGCAGGTTAGAGACCTAGAGACAGACAGGAGGGCAGGTTAGAGACCTAGAGACAGACATGAAGTCAGGTTAGAGACCTAGAGACAGACAGGAAGGCAGGCTAGAGACCTAGAGACAGACAGTAAGGCAGGTTAGAGACCTAGAGACAGACAAGAAGGCAGGTTTAAGACCTAGAGACAGGATGGCAGGTTAGAGAACGTAGAGACAGACAGGATGGCAAGTTGGAGACGTAGAGAAAGACAGGATGGCAGGTTAGAGACCTAGAGACAGACAGGAAGGCAGTTTAGAGACCTAGAGACAGACAGGAAGGCAGGTTAGAGACCTAGAGACAGACATGATGGCAATTTAGACACCTAGAGACTAACAGGAAGGCAGGATAGAGACCTAGAGAAAGATAGGCAGACGGATAGATAGATAGATGATATATATATATATATATATATATATATATATATATATATATAGAGAGAGAGAGAGAGAGAGAGAGAGAGAGAGAGAGAGAGAGAGAGAGAGAGAGAGAGAGAGAGAGAGAGAGAGAGAGAGAGAGA
>CAXITT010000082.1:947911-976175 GCA_964033795.1 Lymnaea stagnalis
AGATAGATAGATAGATAGATAGATAGATAGATAGATAGATAGATAGATAGATAGATAGATAGATAGATAGATAGATAGATAGATAGATAGATAGATAGATAGATAGATAGATAGATAGATAGATAGAACGAATGACAGTCAGAGAATGTTGAAGTATCGAAATCAGAAGGCGAGATTTATGGGAGAGAAAAAAACAAAATCACAATGGTCATCACCAGAGAAAGACGAGACCCGAGTCTGCAACGGAAGAGGCATTTGTTCATGTTGGAGGAACGAGAGTTCTGCGTACACAGGGATAGAGAAGTGCGGATGTATCTGGTTACCTTACAGATATAAGGGAAATTTGGCTAGGCTTCGGATGGGATTAGCTTACAGGAGGAAGGTGATGTTGGAGGAAGGTGATGTTGGAGGAAGGTGATGTTGGAGGAAGGTGATGTTGGAGGAAGGTGATGTTGGAGGAAGGTGATGTTGGAGGAAGGTGATGTTGGAGGAAGGTGATGTTGGAGGAAGGTGCTGTTGGAGGAAGGTGATGTTGGAGGAAGGTGATGTTGGAGGAAGATGATGTTAACCTCTGATTGAGAATTGTGGCCGGGGTGGTTGAAGGGATAAGAGAATGGTGGCCTGGGCGGCTGGAGGGATGGAACGATGGCCCTTTTTTAATATTAAAATTTAGAGAGTATAACTGCATGTACAAAACTTTAAACAAATAATTTGTGTGTGGTGGGTGGGGCGGGAGATATAGAAGAACAGAGAGAGACGGAAAGTGGGAGAGAGAAAGAAAAAAGAAAGAGACAGGAATTGTACGTATGTAATAGAGCAGATTGAAAGAGAGACAGACAGAGAAAGAGAGAGAGAGAGAGAGAGAGAGAGAGAGAGAGAGACAGAGAGAGGATGTGGCTGAAATAAAGCCATGTTTTCTAAGTAAGACAAGGGTTAAGTGATTCAATTGAAGTTGACATAACAAGGGCCGGCAACTCCTGGCAGCTTCAGGTTCACGCTTTAAGTGGCGAGGAAGAAAATTGATACAAGAAGGGAGATAATGAAGGGCTGGGTTCATGAGTGGAGTTAAGGCACGGGGAGGGGGGGCTGCGTGGGTGGGGAGAGTTAGGGTCATGAGGGGGAGAAAGGTGGGGTTATGAGGGAGGAGACTTAGGGATATAAGGGGATAGTTAGGGTTATGACGGGAGGGATAGGATTATGGGGTGGGAGTTAGGTTATGAAGGGGAGAGATAAGATTATGGGGTGGGAGTTAGGTTATGAAGGGGAGAGATAAGATAATGGGGTGGGAGTTAGGGTAATAAAAAAAGAGAGTTAGGGTTATGAGAAAGAGAGTTAGGGTTATGAGAAAGAGAGTTAGGGTAATGAGAAAGAGAGTTAGGGTAATGAGAAAGAGAGTTAGGGTAATGAGAAAGAGAGTTAGGGTAATGATAAAGAGAGTTAGGGTAATGAGAAAGAGAGTTAGGGTAATGAGAAAGAGAGTTAGGGTTATGAGAAAGAAAGTTAGGGTAATGAGAAAGAGAGTTAGGGTAATGAGTAGGGTAATGAGAAAGAGAGTTAGGGTAATGAGAAAGAGAGTTAGGGTAATGAGAAAGAGAGTTAGGGTAATGAGAAAGAGAGTTAGGGTAATGAGAAAGAGAGTTAGGGTAATGAGAAGGAGAGTTAGGGTAATGAGAAAGAGAGTTAGGGTAATGAGAAGGAGAGTTAGGGTAATGAGAAAGAGAGTTAGGGTAATGAGAAAGAGAGCTAGGGTAATGAGAAAGAGAGTTAGGGTAATGAGAAAGAGAGTTAGGGTAATGAGAAAGAGAGTTAGGGTAATGAGAAAGAGAGTTAGGGTAATGAGAAAGAGCGTTAGGGTAATGAGAAAGAGCGTTAGGGTAATGAGAAAGAGAGTTAGGTTAATGAGAAAGAGAGTTAGGGTTATGAGAAAGAGCGTTAGGGTAATGAGAAAGAGAGTTAGGGTAATGAGAAACAGAGTTAGGGTAATGAGGGGGGGGGGATTAGGATTATGGGAGAAAAAGGGGGGGGGGTGTAGAAACGCTGATAATGACATCACAAGTGCTTTTGATATTTTACGTAGGATCTTCTTTGGGCATTTTTTTTTCTGTATCATAAATTTTCTTTCTGGACATGTGTTGGTCCTACTGACCAAATGAGCTACTTTGTCAAGGTCTATATCTGGCGGGCTGACCGAGTTAGCCACCTTGTCAAGATCTATAAACTGGAATGCTCACCAAATTATCCATCTAATCAATATCTATAACTTGCCATACTGACCACCTTCCCCATAAAACAATGTCGCATGATGACTACACAATCTCCTGGCCGAGGGTAATTAGCACAGCGACGCACCAGCCGATCAAAAAGCTCTAGAGCTAGATCGTAAACCCTAACGCTGTTCATTAACCAAACAATAAGAAGCAAGATTAAACAAAAAAAACAAATGAACAATAAAACATATAAACAGACCAGCAAAGAGACAAACAATTTAACCATGCAAAATTTAAACAAAAACAATTTAAATTAAAATAATACAGTATATATATATATATATATATATATATATAATATATATATATGTATATTATATATATATACATATATAGATTAAATAAAGGCTAGGAATAAGAAATCTACCTTTTAAAACCATCTTTTAATGTCATCGTTATGATGTCACGATCGATTTGTGAATTAAAATTAGAGTTTTTTTGTTGTTTTTTTCAATTGGATTTTCCCATAATTTAAAAAAAAAAAAAAAATTGTTATTGAATGGACGCCATGTTTTCCGTGTATCAACGCGCCTTAAAAATAGTCCTACAGGAAACAGCCCCAGTGTTGACCGAAAACACACACGTCATCACACAGACCATCTGCTGTTGTTCGGTAGCACTCACCTGCTCATCGGAACTTCCTCAAACAAACTGACACTCGGGCGTCATCTGACCACCGTTGTCATGGTTACGAACCCCCCCCCCCTCGCGGTAGCCATTATGAAAAAAAAAGTTTAGTTCGCGATAGTAAGTGCTTCAAATGTTTCAATATTCTGGTGTCGATTAGCGTGACAACATCCGTGAGAGACTGGAGAGTAGAACGTTATTGGTGAATGGAAATTTATGAAATTATAAAATTAAAATACACCTAAAAATAAAGTTTTCCGTTAATAAATCCTTACTCAAATGGAATATTGATCAATGGGGGTGGGGCAGAAAAGTTGATAAAACATGCATACAAGTAACGTACTTTTCAAGAATTCCGGCTATTGGCACAACCCAAGGTTTGTTGCGCACATCTCTTGTCACGCTACCGAACAATATCAGATTCCTAATGACACACCCGCTTTGACATCGCACATTTGTTTTTCACCATAAATTTTAGAAAAACAAAAGAAGATATTACGCACCAAACGCACTTAGGACTTTAAAAAAACCCCAAAAAACTAGAATCTCATTTAGCGCAGTTGTCGGGAATTTTATTTGTATCGTCTCTTTCAAAAAAAAAAGGTAAAATTGATTTTTGGAGGTTGGGGCTGAAAATTTGAAAGAATGTGTGGTCATCGGCAACGAGTCTACGTGCCAAGTATCATCGCCATAGGATGATGGGAAGTGGGTCCATTTGCCGTTCGGAGATTTTTTTTTCTGTCAGCCAGCCACAAACAAAAGCAAAGTTTAATGTAAAGGATTAAGAAAATCTGATGAAGTATTTAATTTAGACTAGTTTCAAACACGACCTTTCCATTTAAATTTAATAATGTGAGTATTTTCATTTATTAGCACAACTATAGATAGAAATCAGCTGCCTGAGTAGAATGGGTGGTGTCTGAGCTATTGGGCTGTTTTCTGAGAAGTTGGGGTGCAATCTGAGCTGTTAGGATGCTGTCTGAGCAAATGGGCTGTTTTCTGAGAAGTTGAGGTGCATTCTGAGCTGTTAGGATGCTGTCTGAGCAAATGGGCTGTTATCTGAGAAGTTGGTGTGCAATCTGAGCTGTTAGGATGCTATTTGAGCAATTGTGGTGTTTTCTGAGAAGTTTGGGTGCAATCTGAGCTGTTGGGTTGCTGTCTGAGCAATTAGGGATTTTTCTGAGAAGTTGGGGTGCAGTCTGATCTGTATGTGATTCTGTCTGAGCAATTGGGGTGTTTTCTGAGAAGTTGGGGTGCAATCTGAGCTGTTGTGATGCTGTCTGAGCAATTGGGTTTTTTTTCTGAGAAGTTGAGGTGCAATCTGAGCAGTTTGGATGCACTCTGAGCTTTGGGAGTGTTTTTTTTATACTAGAACAGGGTTTGTTTTGACATTTTTGGGTGACTTTATTAGCTTTTATGCGGTGGGGTTTGGGAGTTGGGGGTCGCTAGAAATTATATATAATAATAGGGTGGGTGGGGGTTAATAGAAATATTAAATAGCGTTATGAGTTGTAGGGGTGGGCAAAATATCATATTTCTGTGTTATATAATATGTGTACGGCCCTTAATATGTCGGAGACACACGAACCACTGTGTAGGGTGATATACGAACCATTGTGTGGGAGACATACGAACCACTGTGTAGGGTGATATACCATTGTGTGGGAGGCTCATGAATCATTGTGTGGGAGTCTCATGAACCATTGTTTGGGAGGCTCATGAATCATTGTGGGTGAGGCTCATGAATCATTGTGTGGGAGGCTCATGAACCATTGTGTGGGAGACATACGAACCATTGTGTGGGAGGATCATGAACCATTGTGTGGGAGGCTCATGAATCATTGTGTGGGAGTCTCATGAACCATTGTTTGGGAGGCTCATGAATCATTGTGTGGGAGACACACGTCCCATTGTGTCGGAGGCTCATGAATCATTGTGTGGCCATCCATTCATCTAACTAGGCTACATCGCTAAAGCAGAGTCTCCCACTATGCGTCAGTCGACCCTTAATTCATTACATGACTTTAAAAGTATAATGCACTTCATTATCCAAATGACGCAACGCTTACAATATTTTGGCGTCCAGTTTTTATAATCTTCGCCGCAAGAAAGCCGAGACATCATTGTCAGGTGCTACAAATCCTGTTTAATGGTCGATAGTCTAAATATAGTCATTTTAAAAATAGTCATTGAAACGAAGAAAAAGAGGGAAGGGGGTTGGGGGGGGGGAATCAACAGCAAACGAATCAACCAATAAATGTTTGTTGAGCAGCAGTCTTGATTTTGGTTTTGAAGAACGATTCCTTGATAGAAGGTAAATTGCGATTGTTTTTATGATTGAGAGAATTTGTGTTCAATGCTTGAGCCAAGTTTTGTTTCTTAATGTTACATTCAGTTTTGATAAGAGGGATGGTGGAGACTGGCCCAAAATGTCCGATCTCAGTTCAGGAGTAATAATAATAGTAATAAAGTTCATTTCAAAAACACGCTTCATCCCTAATTAAGGAATGCAAAAAAGTTTAACAATCGTTTAACTGTAGTTAACGCTTTAAATTAGTTTTTACAACGTCATAAATTTAGTGTAGCTAGTCATATTTCCTTTGGACATAATCGGTTGTTGAGACGTCGGTTTTCAAATAATCATGATTACACTGACCCGGTTGGTGCATCACGCGAGACTGTCAAAGATCTTAGTTTCTCTCATCTGTTTTGATATTAAGTTCGCCTGTGTCCACTGCCACAAACGGGTTTTAGCCTGGGGGTAAAATTATCTAGGATCTCTATGAAGAATGTCGCATTCATTTAATAAAGGCTTCCTCTCTGTTCACATTGCCAGTAGGGTGGGCGTAATCTCGTCTGGGGCGCTATTCGTTTGTTTACAAACGTGGCATTTTATGAACTTCTCGTGCAGTGTTCACCTGGTGAACGACTGGAAGATAGAAGCGGGTCGACGCAGTCAATCAGATGATCAAGTTTGATTCGCTGAGTGAATCGGTGGGTAGGTGAGCTCAGATCTAATGTACAGTTGTAACTTTTTGTAACTTTCTATCGAATACGAACTAAAAAGTAGAACAAAATTCTTATAATGCATTAAACAAAGAAAGTCTGTGCATACAATATTTTCAAAAATTAATAAAAATATAATTGTACAAGTTTTGTGTACATTCAATTCGAATTCTTTGGCTAAGTAGAGTGCGCATCTACATTTCTGCACAGTCTTTCTTAGCGTGATGCGTTTTAAGCAATTTTGAACTATTTTCAACTCTTTGGTGCGTCAGGAAGATTAGGAAGATTTTAAAGACAAAATAATATTTTTAAAATTTAAGTTTCAAAATGTAGTTTAATATTTTGACTGCCAAAAATTCGAAATCAATGCATCGTGACTGCGTCAAATGTTATGTAAAGAATAATTAATGATGGGTTCGGTCGACTAAGCCGTGGTCTGGAGCTCAACACGTTGCATTGGCTGAAGAAATTTTAACCAAGAGTGGTCAAACAAGCCAGCACTGTTCACATTAAAGGGTTATGTCCAAGTCATAGAAATGTTAAAATAGCTTCTTTTAACACAATGCGCTATGTTGAATTAGTATCTTTAACACAATACGGGGTGTTAAATTAGTATCTGTTAAGACAGTGCACCGTGTAAATTTAGCATCTTTTAGCACAACGCGTTATGTTAAAGTAGCATCTTTTAGCACAACGCGCTATGTTAAAGTAGCATCTTTTAGCACAACGCGCTATGTTAAAGTAGCATCTTTTAGCACAACGCGCTAAGTTAAAGTAGCATCTTTTAGCAAAACGCGCTATGTTAAAGTAGCATCTTTTAGCACAATGCGATATGTTAAAGTAGCATCTTTTAGAACAACGCGCTATGTTAAAAGAGCATCTTTTAGCACAATGCGCTGTGTTAAAGTAGCATCTTTTAGCACAACGCCCCGTGTTAATTTAGCATCTTTTAGCACAATGCACTATGTTAAAGTAGCATCTTTTAACACAATGCGCTATGTTGAATTAGTATCTTTAACACAATACGGGGTGTTAAATTAGTATCTGTTAAGACAGTGCACCGTGTAAATTTAGCATCTTTTAGCACAACGCGTTATGTTAAAGTAGCATCTTTTAGCACAACGCGCTATGTTAAAGTAGCATCTTTTAGCACAATGCGCTATGTTAAAGTAGCATCTTTTAGCACAACGCGCTAAGTTAAAGTAGCATCTTTTAGCAAAACGCGCTATGTTAAAGTAGCATCTTTTAGCACAATGCGTTATGTTAAAGTAGCATCTTTTAGCACAACGTGCTATGTTAAAGTAGCATCTTTTAGCACAATGCGCTGTGTTAAAGTAGCATCTTTTAGCACAACGCCCCGTGTTAATTTAGCATCTTTTAGCACAACGCGCTATGTTAAAGTAGCATCTTTTAGCAAAACGCGCTATGTTAAAGTAGCATCTTTTAGCACAATGCGCTATGTTAAAGTAGCATCTTTTAGCACAATGCGCTATGTTAAAGTAGCATCTTTTAACACAATGCGCTGTGTTAAAGTAGCATCTTTTAGCACAACGCCCCGTGTTAATTTAGCATCTTTTAGCACAACGCACTATGTTAAAGTAGCATCTTTTAACACAATGCGCTATGTTGAATTAGTATCTTTAACACAATACGGGGTGTTAAATTAGTATCTGTTAAGACAGTGCACCGTGTAAATTTAGCATCTTTTAGCACAACGCGTTATGTTAAAGTAGCATCTTTTAGCACAATGCGCTATGTTAAAGTAGCATCTTTTAGCACAACGCGCTATGTTAAAGTAGCATCTTTAGGCACAACGCGCTAAGTTAAAGTAGCATCTTTTAGCAAAACGCGCTATGTTAAAGTAGCATCTTTTAGCACAATGCGCTATGTTAAAGTAGCATCTTTTAGCACAACACGTTATGTTAAAGTAGTATCTTTTAGCACAATGCGCTGTGTTAAAGTAGCATCTTTTAGCACAACACCCTGTGTTAATTTAGCATCTTTTAGCACAATGCGCTATGTTAAAGTAGCATCTTTTAGCAAAACGCGCTATGTTAAAGTACCATCTTTTAGCACAATGCGCTATGTTAAAGTAGCATCTTTTAGCACAACGCGCTATGTTAAAGTAGCATCTTTTAGCACAATGCGCTGTGTTAAAGTAGCATCTTTAGGCACAACGCCCCGTGTTAATTTAGCATCTTTTAGCACAACGCACTATGTTAAAGTAGCATCTTTTAGCACAACGCGCTATGTTAAAGTAGCATCTTTTAGCACAACGCGCTATGTTAAAGTAGCATCTTTTAGCACAACGCGCTATGTTAAAGTAGCATCTTTTAGCACAATGCACTATGTTAAAGTAGCATCTTTTAGCACAACGCACTATGTTAAAGTAGCATCTTTTAGCACAATGCACTATGTTAAAGTAGCATCTTTTAGCACAATGCACTATTTTAAAGTAGACTCTTTTAGCACAACGCGCTATGTTAAAGTAGTATATTTTAGCATAATGCGCTATGTTAAAGTAGCATCTTTTAGCACAACGCACCGTGTTAATTTAGCATCTTTTAGCACAATGCGCTGTGTTAAAGTAGCATCTTTTAGCACAACGCGCCGTGTTAATTTAGCATCTTTTTGCACAATGCGCTGTGTTTAAGTAGCATCTTTTAGCACAACGCGCCGTGTTAATTTAGCATCTTTTAGCACAACGTGCTATGTTAAAGTAGCATATTTTAGCACAATGCACTATGTTAAAGTAGCATCTTTTAGCACAACGCGCTATGTTAAAGTAGCATCTTTTAGTACAATGCACTATGTTAAAGTAGCATCTTTTAGCACAATGCGCTATGTTAAAGTAGCATCTTTTAGCACAACACGCTATGTTAAAGTAGCATCTTTTAGCACAATGCGCTAAGTTAAAGTAGCATCTTTTAGCAAAACGCGCTATGTTAAAGTAGCATCTTTTAGCACAATGCGCTAGTTTAAAGTAGCATCTTTTAGCACAACGCGCTATGTTAAAGTAGCATCTTTTAGCAAAACGCGCTATGTTAACGTACCATCTTTTAGCACAATGCGCTATGTTAAAGTAGCATCTTTTAGCACAACACGCTATGTTAAAGTAGCATCTTTTAGCACAATGCGCTGTGTTAAAGTAGCATCTTTTAGCACAACGCCCCGTGTTAATTTAGCATCTTTTAGCACAACGCACTAAGTTAAAGTAGCATCTTTTATCACAACGCGCTATGTTAAAGTAGCATCTTTTAGCACAACGCGCTATGTTAAAGTAGCATCTTTTAGCACAACGCGCTATGTTAAAGTAGCATCTTTTAGCACAATGCACTATGTTAAAGTAGCATCTTTTAGCACAACGCACTATGTTAAAGTAGCATCTTTTAGCACAATGCACTATGTTAAAGTAGCATCTTTTAGCACAATGCACTATTTTAAAGTAGACTCTTTTAGCACAACGCGCTATGTTAAAGTAGTATATTTTAGCATAATGCGCTATGTTAAAGTAGCATCTTTTAGCACAACGCACCGTGTTAATTTAGCATCTTTTAGCACAATGCGCTGTGTTAAAGTAGCATCTTTTAGCACAACGCGCCGTGTTAATTTAGCATCTTTTTGCACAATGCGCTGTGTTTAAGTAGCATCTTTTAGCACAACGCGCCGTGTTAATTTAGCATCTTTTAGCACAACGTGCTATGTTAAAGTAGCATGTTTTAGCACAATGCACTATGTTAAAGTAGCATCTTTTAGCACAACGTGCTATGTTAAAGTAGCATCTTTTAGTACAATGCACTATGTTAAAGTAGCATCTTTTAGCACAACGCGCTATGTTAAAGTGCATCTTTTAGCACAATGCGCTGTGTTAAAGTAGCATCTTTTAGCACAACGCCCCGTGTTAATTTAGCATCTTTTAGCAAAACGCGCTATGTTAAAGTAGCATCTTTTAGCACAATGCGCTATGTTAAAGTAGCATCTTTTAGCACAACGCGCTATGTTAAAGTAGCATCTTTTAGCACAATGCGCTGTGTTAAAGTAGCATCTTTTAGCACAACGCCCTGTGTTAATTTAGCATCTTTTAGCATAACGCGCTATGTTAAAGTAGCATCTTTTAGCACAATGCACTATGTTAAAGTAGCATCTTTTAGCACAATGCACTATGTTAAAGTAGCATCTTTTAGCACAACGCGCTACGTTAAAGTAGCATATTTTAAGGCAGTGCGCCGTATAAATTAGCATCTTTCTAAAACAGTGCCATGTAAAATTAGTTTCTTTTAAACTCAATGCGCTGTGATAAATTATAATCTTTTAACACAATGCGCTGCGTTAATTTAGCATCTTTGAACACAAGGCGCTAGATCTAAGTTAGTGGCCATCTTCCGTTATCTCGCCATCGGCGCACTGAATCATCTCAATCGGTTGACAGCGTTTGGTGTGGTGCACACTATCGATTTATTAGTACTGCAAAGATCGGACACGCTCGTCATATCAGAAGGTGAACCTTGAAACGGAAAACAAATAAAGTTACACAGTTGGCGCGCAAACAGCAAATGGGGGACCTTGGCACGGCTAAAGGGTCGGAAGTTTGGTCACTTTTAAAGAGGGGCCGCTCTCGAAAGTGAAACCATTATTCTAATGTATTGATGTCAGTTGTAGAGATGTCAGATGTATTGATGTAATATGCATTGACACCAGATGTATTTATGTTAGATGTATTGATGTCAGATGTATCGATGTTAGATGTATTGATGTAAGGTGCATCGACGCCAGATGTATTGATGTCAGATGTATTGATATCAGACGTATAGTTTTCAGATGTAGAACAGGATCTCAATCGGTTAGCTGAGTGGGGTATGAGCTGGGACATGGAATTTCATCCTGCTAAGTGCCAGACACTGTCAGTCTCTAGACATGGTACTCCTCTACACCAGGCCGGCACAACTCAAAATTTAAGGCGGGCCGTAATACTTTATGAAAAACTTGTGCGGCCCAAAAGAAAATAGGACAGGACTTATGCGGGCAACAAAATATAGGAGGGGGAAAAGCTTTCATGAAAATAATAAGAATAAAGAATATCTCGTTACTTCGCGGACCGCAAGGTGGGTGCTGGCTGGCCGCATGTGGCCCGTATGCTGTGCAAGCCTGCTCTACACCTCCTTTACGAACTGCATGGCCATATACTTGAGCTAAATTCCTACTTCAGTGTTAGCATTCAGTGTCCGCTGGGACGGGCATATTAACAATGTGTGCAGCCAGGCAGAAAAGACTCGAGGGTTCTTAAGGCGAAATCGAAAGATTGGCAACTCCAGTGTGGAAAAGAGCTTATAAAGCCTTTGTCCGGCCACTTTTAGAAGTACGCATTTTCAGTTTGGGATCCATTCACCCAGAAGAGCGTTGACAGGTTGGAGGCGGGCCAGAGACGAGCAGCACGCTTTGTCCTGAACCACTACAGGAACACCTCTTGTGTTGGCAGCATGCTAGAAACACTAGGCTGGTCAACGTTGGAGAAACGACGACGACAATCCAGGCTCTCCATGACGTACAAGATAAATAATGGGCTGGTCCTCTGCTCCAGCATTAAACAGAAACTCGTCCTCAAACACCCCCCCCCCCAACAGAGAGAGCTACGAGGCCATGACAGGCAGTTCTGGCACATAACAGCAAGAACAAAGTTCAATAACTGTTCATCCCTGCCAAAGACAATCGGGGACTTGAACAAGCTTCCAAAGGGAACAGTTGAGGCGACAACACTTTACACATTTGCGTCTATTGCCTCAGGTCTTTCAAACCACAGTTCACGATACCCATGCCGAGTTTCTCTTGCAACCAGTGAAATATCCTCATCAATACCAGGCACAGAAAAACATTGCAACTCCCTCTACACTCTACATACATAGGAGCCAGAATGATCAATACATTGATCGTGGGCCCTTATGATATAGAAAAAGAAGATGTATTGACGTCGTCAGATGTATTGATGTCAGATGTCTTGGTGTCAGACGCACTGATGTCAGACGAATTGATGTCAGATGTATTGATGTCAGCCGAATGTTGTTAGCATAACTATTTATACCAACCGATCTTCTTCACGAGAACATGAAGCCACTTGAATATTTGATGAATCTTGTTATTAGACTGACTGTTGACTGCAGTAACATGTGTTTGTAGGATTTTGTTTATAGTACTACTGGAACTCGGCATTCAGTAAAGTACACTTGGGGTTCTCAAACTATTCCCCGCTTATAGACTACTGAATGAGAGGGTTCTGACACCACTGATTCAGATTGTCCTCACACCTCTGATTGAGATTGTTCTGACACCACTGATTGAGATTGTTCTGACACCACTTTTAGAGATTGTTCTGACACCTCTGATTGACATTGTACTGACACCTCTGATTGAGATTGTTCTGACATCACTGATTGAGATTGTTCTGACACCTCTGATTGACATTGCACTGACACCTCTGATTGCTCTATTTGATTTTCTTAATTTAACAAGCAACTGGTTTTCCTAAACCAAAAGCCATATGTAGCTAAAATTTAGAAATAAAAAAAAAGAAAATAATATGTACGTTATGTTGCGCTTTACTAAGCCCCCCATATCAGCGTTCTGTAAATGGTGGCCCGCGGACTGGAAACCCCCCCACCCCCCTTGAGCCTCACTTTGCCGGTCCACACAACATGATTATTTATGGTCAAATAAAAGGCACGGGCCTCTCCTGCAAGCTTATAACTTAACGTTTCAAATTCGCTGTTCTTTGTTAACCCGATTTTTTCTCCAGATGACTAAAGGACTAAAGTCCTAGAGTCCTCAGGTCTATAGCCCCCCCCCCCCAACACCACTCCAACTCCCTTTCGGTCAGAATCCGACACCTCTTCCATTTCCTCGAGATGTTGAAATTCTTTGTTAACCCGATTTTTTCTCCAAATAACTAAAGGACAAAAGCCCAATAGTCCTCAGGTCTAAAGCCCCCCCCCCCAACACCACTCCAACTCCCTTTCGGTCAGAATCCGACACCTCTTCCATTTCCTCGAGATGTTGAAGCTTAATGGCAATTCGACGAGGGTGGATAACAGATCAAATGAGCAGCCCCCCCCTCCTTCTGGCCCCTCCTTCAGTGACGCCCACCTCCCTTCACTCGTAAAGCCTCGTAGTTTCAATAACTCACAACATCCAGGAAACCATGAACACCTCGCCAGCAGATAGTGCAATTGAATTGTTTTCTAATAAAAAACAGGTACACTTAAGGCTCTAAAAATAGGGAAAGAGCAATGCACTCTTCCTCGAAATCAAAGATGCATCGTCGCTCAGAAATCAATGCATCAGCTTAAACCAACAGAAAGAAATCACCCCACCCCCTAATGGAATTGGAAACACAAAAATGTCGCATTCGTGCATTGTAAAAATTATCCAAAATCTTTTTTTCCAGCCTGCAAAAGCTACTAAGAATAAAAAAAAAAATCTCAAGGAGTACAAAGGAAACCATAATAACACTATCATAAGACCGGTAGTAATCACGCACATGAGAATTGGACACTTACCAGCAAAAGCTGAGAACCTGCTCAAAACATGGGAGAGGCTAATCTGGTGATAGCCAATGATGGATGGAGAATTCGGAAAAAAATCAAAAGAAATATCAACTGTTCGGAGACCCATCATAGTCGCTACCATTAAGAAAGGCAGACTGCACTTTACAGGACATATTGAGAGGATGCCACTGGACAGGAAACTTTGAGAGGACGCCCCTGGACAGGACAATTTGAGAGGATGCCACTGGGCAGGACACTTTGAGAGGATGCCACGGAACAAGACGCACAGAGAAGATGTCGGATAGAAGAGAAGCGAAAATGATCTACAGGCAAAACCTAGGAGCAGATGGCCCAAAGGTCGACCTAGACTGAGATGGTTTGGTGATGTAGAGAAGGATTTACACCAGCTGGGGTCCACACGTGGAATGGGGAAAGTCATGGGTGGATCTGAAATGAAAGTTGTTGTGGAGCAGGCCAGGGCTTTTGTGCCACTGAGGTTGATGATGGCTAATGATATTTTATTTACTAAATGTCAAAATCGACATTACAATGGCTAGCCTCGTATATTTTGTTGTCATTATTAACAATTAAAATACTTTTTTTTTTTTAATGTGTGTGCCTACTTAGGTACTTGGACTCCGACTGTTGGACTGAAAAAATTCTTTTCGCACCCGAGTCAAACGCGTGACGTTTACAGGATATGCCTAACATTTTTAGAGTCATCCTGAGTTCTTGGACTTTGAAAAATAAAGGGACACATTCTGGGAGAAAAATACCCTCCCCTTAAAATTGAATTCTGACGTCATTTTTTACGTTGATTATCATCTAAAGTAGAAATAAAATGACAACCTACAGAGACTTAAAACTAAATCTGGTATCTGACTCTCAAGGTAAAGACACCCCCCCCCACGACGCCCCCCACACCCCCCTCCTCGGCCATGTACTGAACAGCGCGACACGAAGAAACAGCGAGCTATTATTTGTGCATTCATCTTGCTGAACTGCCCGGCCTCTTTAATGAGGTCCCTTTGTTGGAGCAAGCACGATCGAGATGAAGATAGATGACGAGACGGTGGCGAGGTCTCGGTAACGATGCGATACTTTGCCTTAACTGGCTTGTCCCGGGGCGCCTCGTGACTCAATTTATTTTTGGAGCCATCCGTTAGACCAAACAACCACCAACCACCCGCGTACCCTTCTTTTCGAACACCTTTTCCAGTAGGGGTTAAAGGTCAAGCGTGTAGTTGGTGGTAGGAATTTTGTACTTGCTTGGCATATAACATAATTACTAACACATTACATTATAACACACCAAATGGTTACACGTTGTATTCCGTAAGTCATCCCAGTACAGCGGACGGATCTTTTGGATTAAATGAATCTCATTTTGGCGGACCAGACTATTTCATCAAACGCATTCCGTTACGGCGAAACAAAGCATTTCATCAAAGGCATCTCATTTTGGCGGAACTCGTTATTCCATGAAACTCGCCCTGTAATGGCGGACCAAAGTATTTCATCAAAAGCATCTCACTTTTGTGGACCACGTTATTTCATCAAATGCATCCCATTACGGCGGACCAAGTTATTTCATCAAAGGCATCTCACTTTTGTGGACCACGTTATTTCATCAAAGGCATCTCACTTTTGTGGACCACCTTATTTCATCACAAGCATCTCACTTTGGCGGACCGCGTTATTTCATCAAAAGCATCTCACTTTGTCGGACCACGTTATTTCATCAAAAGCATCTCACTTTGGCGGACCACGTTATTTCATCAAAAGCATCTCACTTTGGCGGACCACGTTATTTCATCAAAAGCATCTCACTTTGGCGGACCACGTTATTTCATCAAAAGCATCTCACTTTGGCGGACCAAGTTATTTCATCAAAAGCATCTCACTTTGGCGGACCACGTTATTTCATCACGCGCATCACATTACGGCGGACCAAGCCATCACTACTCGTGCCCTTCCCAATTTAATCCAACCATCCGCACTGGTCATCGCGGGACTGGACTTAATGTAAGAACGCTGTTCTCCTCCCGCTGACCATTAAAGCCGATCTCTGTGTGGCCGGCGGAGGGGCTTGTGTAGGTCAAAGTCACACCCAGGGACCCCTCCCTGATTACCAGGCGCCGGCTTCTTGTTAAGTTCCAGTTATGTAAAGGTGGCCAAGCAGCACCACGTGACCATGTGACACGACTAATTTGAATATCCCAGCTGAGCCCTAGCGAACTTGAAATACAAAAAAATCATTTTGAAGATTAGGAACACTGACGGGACATAACTTAATTCAATTTTATAAAAGTCAAGTGATTGTTTCCCTTGGTGTTTGCGTTACGCTGCAACATACGAAAAAAGATTCTTTCTGGATTAGTTTCTTAAATTTTCTCGGGGTCGTGTTTTTTAATCAGCTGTTCCCAAACCTTAGTGGCTCCGTAGCTGCTCCCAAACCAAGCACTTCTCAGAGGCCCCGTAGCTGCTCCCAAAGCAAGCACTTCTCAGTGGCTCCGTAGCTGCTCCCAAACCAAGCACTTCGCAGTGGCTCCGTAGCTGCTCCCAAACCAAGCACTTCGCAGTGGCTCCGTAGCTGCTCCCAAACCAAGCACTTCGCAGTGGCTCCGTAGCTGCTCCCAAACCAAGCACTTCGCAGTGGCTCCGTAGCTGCTCCCAAACCAAGCACTTCGCAGTGGCTCCGTAGCTGCTCCCAAACCAAGCACTTCGCAGTGGCTCCGTAGCTGCTCCCAAACCAAGCACTTCGCAGTGGCTCCGTAGCTGCTCCCAAACCAAGCACTTCGCAGTGGCTCCGTAGCTGCTCCCAAACCAAGCACTTCGCAGTGGCTCCGTAGCTGCTCCCAAACCAAGCACTTCGCAGTGGCTCCGTAGCTGCTCCCAAACCAAGCACTTCGCAGTGGCTCCGTAGCTGCTCCCCAAACCAAGCACTTCGCAGTGGCTCCGTAGCTGCTCCCAAACCAAGCACTTCGCAGTGGCTCCGTAGCTGCTCCCAAACCAAGCACTTCGCAGTGGCTCCGTGGCCGATTCATGAAACTAATCAACACTTTTAACTTGTAAGATTTAAGGGCTTCTGTAAAAATACTGTAGTTTCTCTAGTTGAGAACCTTCGAAAATTTCTGGCAACGTTGTCTAGGCTACACTGTAACACTGCCACCCTATGCACTAATATTGTAACACTGCCACCCTATGCACTAACATTGTAACACTGCCACCCTATGCACTAACATTGTAACACTGCCACCCTATGCACTAACATTGTAACACTGCCACCCTATGCACTAACATTGTAACACTG
Source organism: Lymnaea stagnalis (assembly GCA_964033795.1). Classification (NCBI taxonomy): domain Eukaryota; kingdom Metazoa; phylum Mollusca; class Gastropoda; family Lymnaeidae; genus Lymnaea; species Lymnaea stagnalis. The sequence goes on from CAXITT010000082.1 coordinate 964,660, forward strand.
TCACCCTATGCACTAACATTGTAACACTGTCACCCTATGCACTAACATTGTAACACTGTCACCCTGTGCACTAACATTGTAACACTGCCACCCTATGCACTGACATTGTAACACTGTCACCCTGTGCACTAACATTGTAACACTGCCACCCTGTGCACTAACATTGTAACACTGTCACCCTATGCACTAACATTGTAACACTGTCACCCTATGCACTAACATTGTAACACTGTCACCCTATGCACTAACATTGTAACACTGTCACCCTATGTACTAACATTGTAACACTGNTGTTTCTTTAAAGAGTATCTTTTAGCGCAGTTATTTGGAAATTTATTTGGTAAAATCAGTGCCATCATATTTCCTTCATCTCCCCCCTTGAAAAACAGGAAAAAATTTTTATTTTCGGGAGAGAAAAGGGGGGGGGGGGGGTGCTAAAGGGGAGCTAAACATATGACAGAATGTGTTCTCGTTGTCAACCAGTCTATGTGCCAAGTTTCAGCTCGATAGATTGGCGGGAAGTGGGTCAATTAGCCATCCGGATTATTTTGCCACACGCACTCTGACAGAAAGCAAGAAACACGCGAACAAAAACAAGGTTGATATAAAAGAGTCAATTAGAAACAAAAACAAGGTTGATATAAAGGAGTCAATTAGAAACAAAAACAAGGGCTCCACGAATCAAGAATGTGGAGCGCCATTGCTTTACTCGTAGACTGTCATCAGATTCCTATGTTTATAAATTTGCTAGACGTACCCCAGATGTATATAAACTTTTGAAATTGAAGATGATCTTAAGGCGATAATGGATTGGTGGTCGCAAGAAAGGGATGCTGTCTATGCCAACCACCACTCTCCCCCAGTCATCTCCTCTCCATGTCCGCTTGTCTCCGAAACGTTAGGGATGTATCAATAATATAATATATTATATATATATATTATATATATATATATATATATATATATATATATATATATATTATATATANATTATATATATATATATATATATATATATATACATATATAAACATAGATACTGACCGGTATCGTTACTGTCAAGTCTGCTCGTGTCACACAGACCTGTGTTGTTTCTCTGATGGCGCACCACTACGTCACTGGGTGAGACAGAAATGATGAGCTGCTAATGGCGGGAGGTGAATATTGTGTTGTCTAATAATTCCGATCACTCTGACCTTCCCCTTCCACCACTCTTAACCTCGTCCCCCACCCATACCTCCTCACCAATTCTTACCTTCCCCTCCACCAACTCTTACCTCCTCACCACTTCTTACCTCCACCAACTCTTAACCTCGTCCCCCACCCATACCTCCTCACCAATTCTTACCTTCCCCTCCACCAACTCTTACCTCCTCAACACGTCTTACCTTGCCCTTGCCCTCCACCAACTCTTAACCTCGTCCCCCACCCATACCTCATTACCAATTCTTACCTTCCCCTCCACCAACTCTTACCTCCTCAACACTTCTTACCTTGCCCTTCACCAACTCTTAACCTCGTCCCCCACCCATACCTCCTCACCAATTCTTTCGTTCCCCTCCACCAACTCTTACCTCCTCAACACTTCTTACCGTGCTCTCCACCAACTCTTAACCTCGTCCTCCACCCTTACCTCCTCACCAGTTCTTTCGTTCCCCTCCACCAACTCTTACCTCATCACGACTTCTTACCTTCCCCTCCACCAGCTCTTACCTCCTCACACTTCCCCCTATTGCTCTTGTCCTATCGAGGCAATGAAAATCAATTCTTCCGGTTAGTTTCGTAGTTTACAACCATGAGCAATAAATAATGATCAGGACACGATGCAGCCTTTGGTTTGAGAACCGCGATGTAACATGGATCCAACTTTCAGGCTGTGATCTAAAACTCTGAGTAGATAATGATATGAAAACTCTGAGTAGATAATGACCTGAAAACTCTGAGTAGATATTGATTTGAAAACTCTGAGTAGATATTGATGTGAAAACTCTGAATAGATATTGATGTGAAAACTCTGAGTAGATATTGATGTGAAAACTCTGAGTAGATATTGATGTGAAAACTCTGAGTAGATATTGATGTGAAAACTCTGAGTAGATAATGATTTGAAAAATCTGAGTAGATAATGGGTTGAAAACTCTGAGTAGATAACGATAGGAAATCTCTGAGTAGATATTGATGTGAAAGCTATGAGTAAATATTGATGCGGCAATTCTGAGTAGATATTCATGTGACAACTCTGAGGAGATATTGATTTGAAAACTCTGAATAGATATTCATTTGAAAACTTTGAGTAGACATTGATGTGAAAACTTTGAGTAGATATTGAATTGAACTAAATTATATATTTTTTTTAAATTGCTATATCTTTAGTGAGTTAGTCGTAATGTGATGCATGCGATTATGTGCCGTAGATGTCATTCTAGCCATAAAGGTTAAACTGGGAGAAGATTGGCAGATAGGTTCATAGAACATCTTCGGGATATTGAATAAGGTAAGCTTTCCCCAGTCTCTTTGCGCTTTCGATGTATCCATTACGGCACTAATTTCTTGCACAAACACACCAGAGAGAGAGTGAAAATGTAAAGCAAATTTATTCTGCTTTTCGGCACCATATCTCCACATTGTATGAATCAAATACGTTCTTACTAATGGTTCTTAATTTTCCTGCATTTCTTCTTTATTTTCTTAATCCTTAGACTTTTTGTTGCCCTAAATATTTTTGTCCGTTAAGATTATCAACTTTATTTTTCACAGTCCCAATATTTAGAAAATCCAGAAATTTACTTGGGACACTCAGTCTTTTCCTATGTTTCACTGATGTGATGTGTTGCTTTATATCTGAACGTCCACCATGACCAATACTAAGAACATTATTGCAAACTGTGCACTCGACTTCACTTTCATAGCGTCCCTTTTTAATATAGTTCCTCTCTTTGGAATACTCATCCATAAGCTTACATCGAGGCTTGAGCATAATTACTGTTCTAATGAGAAGATAATATAAAATTAAAGAATAAAGTTCAACACCCCAACAAACAGCTGTCACTCTGACACGAACAGGCCGGCAGGGATCACACATAAGACTGTCACTTTGACACGAACAGGCAGGCAGGGATCACACATAAGACTGTCACTTTGACACGAACAGGCAGGCAGGGATCACACATAAGACTGTTACTTTGACACGAACAGGCAGGCAGGGATCACACATAAGACTGTCACTTTGACACGAACAGGCAGGCAGGGATCACACATAAGACTGTCACTTTGACACGAACAGGCCGGCAGGGATCACACATAAGACTGTCACTTTGACACGAACAGGCCGGCAGGGATCACACATAAGACTGTCACTTTGACACGAACAGGCAGGCAGGGATCACACATAAGACAAACGCATTGCACGTAGCTGTCATGGAATCAAAATTGTTTTCTGCACAGTTACATCCTCCCCCCCCCCCAGCCCACCCCCTGTGGTTTTAAGTCTCGTGTCGTTCGCTATACATTTACATATAAGATCTATGGCAGGGACACTGTGGTGGAGAGGGAACGGTGCAGCCATCACGCGAGCCCACATCACTACTGGCACTGGCTGCACAGCTAGCCAAAATATTATTTGAAGTTATTTTATGAAGTAGGAAGTTTTAGTGATTAGAAAATGTGTCTGGTTAAAAAATACGGGACATTTAGGCGTTCCGAGAGACTTTTTCGGGACAACGGGTACGATCGTGAAAAAACGGGACAATCCCGTTTTTACGGGACGTTTGGTCACCCTACACTACCCTCAAGTCTTTCATTTCTTCTTCTTCTTCTATAGATTAAGGGCCCACGATCAATTTATTGATCATTTTGGCTCCTATGCACGTAGAGGGGATTTGCAATGTTCCTGTGCCTGGTGCTGATGAGGATATTTCACTTGTGACAAAGGCTAATTTGTGAGGGTATCATGCACTGGGGGTTGGAAGGCCTGAGGCAATAGATGCAAATGTGTCAAGTGTTGTCGCCTCAACTGTTCCTTTTAAAAGCTTGTTCCAGTCCTTCATTGTCTTGGGCAGGAATGAACAGCTCCTATACTGGCTTCTTGCTGGTGTGAGCCGGAATTCTTCAATGTCTTTTATAAATATATATTTTTTTTATTTTGAAGATAAAAAATGTGATGGGTCGGGTCGTCCTGTGACAGGAATAGGACACATTGAGCCGTGTGTGTGTGTGTGTGTGTGCGTGTGTGTGTTTGAGGGGGGGTAACTCTGCTCATTCCTCTCCTAATCCTTGAAATGTACCACTGGCTGCTCACTAGATTTCAGTTTGCCCGATAACCCCCCCCCCCCCCCCACAATTTCCCCCCAGCGATAAACGTCTAACTGTGTAACTCGTGATAATTTTCAAACGTTTCCTCACAGAATGCCCCACCAATTACTCCTAATCAATCTCGCTGCTACCTCTTCCTCCTCCCTTCACCCCCCACACACACAATCCATCCCACCCCACACACCAACGTCACTCCCCACATCGACCTGTCCCGTCTAATTTGAACATCATTAATTTAAAAAAAAAGGAAAATCGAAAAAAGGTAAAAATAAATGTTAAATCAACATACGCTTTCATTCTCTCTCCTTTTCTCTCGTTCACCCCCTTTCTCTTTCTTTCTCTCTCTCATTCTCTCTCTCATTCCCATTCTCTCTTTCTCGCTCTCCCTCCTCTCTCTCTATTTCCATCTCCGTCTTTCTTTCCCATTCTTTTCTTTCTCTTGTATCTCTCTTGTCTCCTCTTTTCTCCCTCTATCTCTCTCTCTCTCGTGTTTCCTCTTGTCTGTCACTCTAGCTCTCTCTAGTTTCTCTCTCTCTCTTTGAAAGAACAAATGTAGCATGTCTAAATTATGTTGTATGTCAAAAATTTGAATGTTGAAATGGTTCACCCTTTGTCTTCTGTTTCATTTTTAATAAAAGGTGTGGGGGGGGGGGGGGTGTTTTTTTTGGAAATAATCATGTGCATCAGCTTCTGAAACATCCTGGTACAATCCTCATCTGCTCATTTAGTTTCAATCCATGCATCAAGATTGTTGGAGGCTATTTCTCCCGAAGTTGATTGTCAGTAAAAACTTGATCACGTTTCCAAAAAGCCCCAACGTTTCAGTTGTGAAATGAGGGTGGGTTGGGGGGGAGGTGGAGTGGCGGTGAAATGGAGGGGGGGATAGGTGTGTGGTGGTGGATCGCGGTGGATCACGGTGGAACGACGAAGAGCGATAAATTGGTGGATTTTAATGAAGTGGTGATTGCGATGAAATTGTGGGTCGTGCTGGAGTTGATTCCGGTGGTTTGCGGTGGAGTTGATTATAATTGATCTGAATGGATTTGGTTACGACGGATCATGATGGATTTGATACCGGTGGATCGTGGTGGATTTGATACCGGTGGATCGTGGTGGATTTGATACCGGTGGATCGTGGTGGAGTTGATTCGGTTGGATTGTGATAACGAAAATCAAGATTCTACTCCAAAACGAAATGACGATTCCGGAAAAAATTGTTTTTCGAATTTCCAAAGAGTGGCATCTTTCTAAAGTAACGTCTGCAGCAACCTTCCAAGATTGGATAACTCTCGTGACCCCGTGGAGCACTTTCGTCATCAATAAACCGCTGAGTTCAGTTCGCTCCCTTACATTGAGATAAACCCTCCGTCACACATTAGGCGCTCGTCACAGTCTCGTCCCCTGAAAGCATCTCGTAGCGTCCACGAGACGTGGGTCGACAAAAAAACTTACGTGAACGAAAGTGATGGAACACTCGACATTCCATCACCGTTCCACTCTGTTGGGCCGCCGGGTAGAAAAAGATTTACTTTATTTCACACGTGTACAGCACGTCCATTGACTGTTGGTGTAAGGGGTTGCAGCAAAGGTGTAAGCAGCATTACCTTTTCAATGTGACTACAATATAACAGCGCTACATAATACACATTTTATAAAAGAATGTATCACACTTTTAGATAATACACATTTTATAAACATAATCGCACTATTATATAATACACATTTTGTTATCACACTTTTAAATAATACACAGTATATACAAGTTATCACACTATTGCATAATGCATATTTAAAAAAGTTATCACTATAGTACATAATACACATTTTGTAAAAGTTATCACACTATAAGATAAAACATTTATTGCATTTTTGCATTATATTACTGTATGACGTTTACCTTAATGCACTCCGGTTTTAGAACCAGGGGAAGACCACGGCGATCTCATGAAATATCCAAAGTGTATGTTTTATAATCGATATGGGCTAAGAACGTAAAATAAAGTTGAAATTTGCTTTTTCACGCCCCTCAACTATATCAATACTAGAATAAATGACCCGATGTTATCCGGATAATAATGGTAGGTACTTTGCGATAATTTCTAACTGCTATTGTAAAAGCTCATCCCAATTCATAACTTTTAAAATGTAATGATATTTACGTTTCTAACATCATTAATTTTTGAGACGTGTTCATCTGCTATATATGACACGCGTACCCTACACCCTTTCACGCTCCTAAACTACTTTTCCCCTTCAAAACATGACCTTAAATTACCCAGTCTAAATTATCACTAATTATGTCACTTTTGTCACTAAAGAAATTAATTGAGTGACAATTACAAAGCTAAAGAAATACTTTAGATTTAACACTTTTCGTGCCCTTGAATTACAACTTTTTTCTCTCAAATTTTTTAAAAACCTAATCTTAAATTTGCAACACAAACTTTATAAATGATATAACTTATTTTGCATTACAGGAATTTGATATATCTATTAATATCTTCATAACAAATTTACACATATTTTTGTCTTTTAAAAAAAATTATACATATCAGAAAATCGTAAAACAAAGAATTATTTATCTAAGAAGAATCTCGCAACTGTTTTTCACGCCCATATCAGATTTGACTGCCTTTTAAAAAAAATTAAATTGTTAATCTCATAAAAATTCACACCTCTTTAATGTTTGCAAAGTTGCAACAAAAATATATTATTATTTTTTTTAAAAAAGGGAAATCTTAACCCATCTTCATTTGACAAAATTTAATTTTCAATTGTGTAAAATAATTGGGTTTAGAGATTCATAGATATACTTGTATAAATGTACCCAAGATTTGCTAACGCCATTGATTTTGTTAATTGATAACACATCTTTATTTGTCAAAAGAGAATTCAACATCTCTTTTTTCACAAATGTAATACCATGGGGATTTAAATATATTGGCATCCACGTAAAAATGTACACATCCTTTTTCTTATCTATAATATGTATGTACCAAGAATGTTAATTATTAATCAAATTAATTCCTTTATTTTGGGACGTATCTTGTATTGCTCTGGGCAAAATGAACATACCAATATTTGTCAAAAGAGAATGCAAAATCTTTTTTTCACAAACGTAATACCATAGGATTTAACTATATTGTCATCGACGTAAAAATTTACACATCCTACCTCCGATATGAATGTACCCAAGAAGGTTAATTATTTATCAAAATCATTTCTTCATTTTGAAACGTATCTTGTGCTTCCTGTGGCAAAGTGACCAATCCCTCCCCTACCCAGATTTAAATAAATTTAGAAAATCTTCTACCGGATGTAGTCCTTTCCATACCCATTCTAACATATTTTGCACTTCATATGGTTCGTTCTTATTAGTATGAGTTATAAGTGGATTAGTCAATGCTATTTAGCTATGGAGTTGCGCTGCACTGATTGACCTAAACAGCATTTTATTATTAGAATTATATTTAAAGTTCAGTTTTTATTACGTTATAAATTTAATAAAAGTATATTTTTGGAATCGAAACTGGGAAAACTTTTTAAATGTAAAAAATATACAAAGCAAAAATGTGTGTGTTCAATTGACAATTTAAAAAGCAATCAATTGTATTTATTCATTTTGCTTTTAAGAAGGGAAAATACAGTATCAGTTTTGTCACGCGCGGTTATTAAATTTAAAGAAACCTAAGAGTTTTGGCGAAATAAGCTATTCGTGCTATGACGTCATTTTCGTGATCATTTAGAACAAATTAATTTTAATTTTAATTCGCAATATTAGCAACGCACTAAAAGACGCACTAAAAACGACTGATACTTTTGTTTTCCCGATAAATTCGATTACGGTGTAATTCTTTGATCAATATTTTTTATTTGTTAAAATTTTCCATTACTTTCAAAGACAGATAAAATGCTTAAAATAGTTCCTTAGATGATACGTTAAATTTATTTGTAATTTATAATAATAATACTTTAACTTTTACTAAAATATAAGCGGATTTAAAATATTTTTTGCGCATTTAAATTTATTCGATTTCCGTAAAATAATAGAAAATAACAATGATTGTTTTTAGGAATCGGAGCGTCCTTAAATAGTATCTCCCTTTTGGCGTTATGTGAACCTAGCTCATTTTTATATATATTCTTATAACCCACCGGCTTTTGCACTTCAGATTTATTTCATCACAAGTTTAAGATAAACAAAAAGAAGATATTACGCACCAAAAGCTCTTGCGATATTTTTTAAAAAGAATCTCATTTAGCGCCGGTATCGGGAATTTTATTTTATATTACCCTATAAAAATAGTAAAAACTTTTTATATTTTGGGGGGTGGGTTTGAGGTGGGGGTGGGGTTGGGGTGTGGGGCTGAAACGTTTGATAAAATTTGTTGTCAACGAGTCTATTTGCCAAGGTTTAGCTCGATAACCTGACGGGAAGTGGATCAAATAGCCGTACGAAGATTTTGCCAGCCAGCCAGCCAGCCAGCCAGTCTGCCAGCCACCCACGAACAAAAGCGAAGGTGATGTAAAAGGATTTCAGATATGCCCTATTTTGATCCGGTTGGAAAGGTCGTGACGTCATTCATTAACCCTTCAACCGTCTTCATCAAAGGCGTTATGGCAACAAATGAACAGAAACGATCGTCAGACAAAAACAGTCAACTATGGAAGGCCCCCGAGGGTTGTTTCTGGCTGGGCTTTTGTGGTATTGGGGGGTTTCTATGCTTAAACGCAACCAAACCATTTTCTCTTTAATCTTTGCCCGCCGATGTAATTTGACACGAAAAGAACATTAAAGCGCCTTGGTCTGTCATCTCTTATCAATGGTGGCCTCACCAACAAGCCACTAATCCACACGGTGCTATTAGAGGGGGGGGGAGAGATGCAAGTAATGTTTATTAATGGTTTCTTTATAAGCTAGACCCAGTGGCGTAGGAAGGGTATTTGCCCCCCCCCCGGCCCCCGAATTTGCAGGTATTTATTATATTGCTATGATTGTGGCGCCTCCAGTAATGAACTACTTAACAAGCCGATCAAGACTAGGTCCCCCCCCCCTTTTTTTTTGTGTGGACAAAACCTGAATTGCCGCCCTTGAGGAAGGTGGGGGTGTGGATAGGGCAGTCCACCCTGGGCGGCACTTTGTTATTTAGAAGAGTGGCATTTTAGGCCCACTGCCGAGTTGGTTCGTGCCAAGGGGGGCGGCCAAGTTCTCGACACGCCCCGAGCGACACTAACCCCAGCTACGCCACAGTCTAGAACTCTCCGTCTATTCATCATCTCGAACTCTTCCCTCTATTTAAATCCATTAGCTGAAACACTACCTTCCATGTATATTCTAACACTCCTTTGTCTGTTTCTTTTCTGGCACTCTCTTGGCCATTCACATCCTTGGACTCTCTTGCCCATTTAAATCCCGGCACTCTCTTGTCCATTTATACTCTGGCACTCTCCGGTCCATTTAAATCCTGGCACTTTCTTATCCATTTATACTCTGGCACTCTCTTGTCCATTTTCATTCTGACATTCTCTTGCCCATTTATATTCTGGCACTGTCTTAACCATTTATATTCTTGCACTGTCTTAACCATTACTATTCTGGCACTCTCTTGTCCATTTATATTCACGAGCTCTCGATTATTGCTTAACAGAGAAGTAAGTGAACGTATTTTTGTCGCTCGAACTAACACGAATTCCATGTGTCCGGTCTTGGCTCTGGAATGTGACGTTGGGCGTTGGGCTTTTCTTAGGAAATATGACGTCACCAGGCCGTGGGCTTCTCTTATGAACTGTGACGTCACCAGGCCGTGGGCTTCTCTTATGAACTGTGAAGTCACCAGGCTGTGGGCTTTTCTTATGAACTGTGACGTCACCAGGCCGTGGGCTTCTCGTATTAACCGTGACGTCACCAGGCTGTAGGCTTCTCTTAGGGAAAAAAAACAAAAAAAACAACAACAAAAAAAAACAAACAAAAAAAAACAAAACAATTAAATTAATTTTCGAGTCCCAGCAAGAATCTTGCATAACAGTCAGGTGATTTTGGACCGGAAACTGGGTAATTTATTTGTCTCGTCCATGTGTGAATGAGACAAGAACAAAACGACAATTCTTGTTTCAGCTGTTCCAGGTCTTTGTTTTCCAGTAAAATACAATGTCAAGTCTGGGTCAATGGCGTCGGCACCGCACACACTTGACACGATCATTTAAGGGCGCCAAACATTGAAATTAATGTGTTCGCCCAATGTTGTGTGGGGAAAATGGAGAAGACGTGACGTCATGCGATGCTCTTTGTTGACTGCCCGAGCACTTTCTGTCGGGATTCTCAAACCTGGGATTTTCGCACCCGTCAACGGCGGTGGTTATTTCAGGAAAAGTGAATTTGTAATGGTCGAGTTATTGACTTTTAAGTCATGATATAAATATTTATACACTTGAAAAAAAATCTTTATTAACATATTACTTGATGTGATAAATTACAAGTTTATAATATTTCTAAATTTTTTTATTGGTACAAAAAGTAAATTCTGAAATTTGAAATATATTCTTTGTATTCAAAATTTAAAATGCTATGTTTATTTTGTAGGAGTGCGAGACGATCAAACAATTCTTAGGTGCTGTAGACTATAGGAGGAAAGGTTTGGGAAAGCTTGTAACGGAGTCATATCTCTTGTGGTGCCCCCTACCGATGGTTCCTACAAGACTTGACTTACGTCGTTAAAGATCCACTCTGCTATAGCGGATGCTTACATTAGAAATAAAGAGGGCAGCCGCGGGAGAACTTTATATTACACAAACATAATCAGACAAAGCGGTATTAAGAACAGAAATGAAGGAGACATTGTCTTGGCAATGCTGTCATCACGTGGTCCAGAGTCCAACAACAGCAACTATGTCGAGAACATGTTCCATAAATAACATAATTACTCACTACTTACACAAACATCAATAAAGCAAAACGCTTAAAGAGAACTTCAGTGCTAAGGGGGGTTTGTGGTGGGGGGTGGGGTGGGTGGGGGGAATTGCTATTTCTGAAGAGAGAAGACACGTTTCGTGTCATTATTTCTATGACACTGCTTTCGTATTTTTAGAATCGGAAATTTAAAAAAAAAAAAAAAAAATTTCTTTTGTACACATGATTGTTTACTTGTGGTTATAATAGTCTTACCATAGCACACGACCCAATTTTGCTATAGAACACAAGCCAATGT
>CAXITT010000082.1:977234-991999 GCA_964033795.1 Lymnaea stagnalis
CCCCCACTTACCTGCCCCCCCCCCCCCCACTCACAATCACACATTTGCTCACGCCCCTGAACTGTATTACGTTTGTAATGGCCCACCCACTCTTACACCTCTGATTTATTTCCCCAACTATTTCAGAAACACACAAGAACATTGTACGCACCACACGCGTGTGCGATATTAAAATAAAAAAATATGAATCGCATTGAGTGCGGTTATCGGGAATTTCATTTATTTTATTTTTGACATAATGTGCTGTCATCGGCAACGAGACTATGTGTCAAGTTTCAGCTCGATAGGTTGACGGGAAGACGGTCAAATTAGCCGTCCGAAGATAATGCCATCCACCGAGCCACCCACGAATAAAATCCAAGTTAATATAAAGGATTTCATAAAAACAAGGTATGAGTTTTGGAAAATTATTTTCATCGTATGAATACGGAAAAATAGACCCATTTTCATCGTATGAATACGGTAGAATCGACCCATTTTCATCGTATGAATATGGTAGAATAGTTCCATTTTCAGCAAGATGACGGCGGCTTCGGTATTTCTAGATTCGGTCCTAGGAAACTCGTCAGTAAGCACTTCTTGAAAATCTAAAAGTGTGTCAGTGTATGATATGGCTGGCTAGATGTACATTGTAACATGCCGGGACAAAGGCATAGTGTGACATGCCATGCTAGATTTATCCTGTAACATTAGGGGTTAAATGTACATCGTAATATTGTGGGCTAGATGTGCAGTGTAACATTGAGGGATTGATGCACAGTGTAACATTTGGGGGCTAGATGGACAGTGTGAGATTGCAGGCTACATGTACAGTTTAACCTTGCAGGCTACATGCACAGTGTAACATTGCAGGCTAGATGTACAGTTTAACCTTGCAGGCTACATGTACAGTGTAACATTGCAGGCTAGATGTACAGTTTAACCTTGCAGGCTACGTGTACAGTGTAACATTGCAGGCTACATGTACAGTTTAACATTGCGGGCTACATGTGCAATGCAATAGTCTTTTTTTTTTGTTTGTTTACAACAGCGCGATTCCCTTCAGTAATTGGCATGTTGAAATCTCATGGTCTGTCGTTTGATTTATCGACTTTACTCCACTCGACATACACATCTATCTTTGTCGCACTCCACCTTTTACTCGATCACGGTACATCTACCACCTCTCGTTTACCAGTAAAACGTGTTCCCTCCCCTACTCCTATCTAAAAAAAACAACTATTCCTCTTCTTCTTAATTCGAGGGGCCCATGCTCAATGTGCTGATCATTCTGGCTCCTGGTTTAAATTCAGAGTTACGTTCCATTCCGTAGACTTTTTCAAGCAAAGCCGCATATGTGTGTGCAATTTGTACGTCATGACTAATTATTTCCAAGTCGGTGTTCACTGAATGTGAGCTCGGGGAAGCGCACCGTGTGTGAACGTGTTTCAAGGGATATTGAACGCCACGACGAGGAGCTAAATGATGTGCTTTAAGTGATGTGTGATCAACGTTCATTTATTTTAAAATGGTCGTGATGACGAAGAGGTGAGCGGCGAAAAACCAAACACTCCTTAACCTCCTGTCCCGTGATTAGACCAGCCTACTGTCAAGTGATTCGGCCAGCCTACTGCCACGTGATTCGACCAGCCTGACACATGCTGACATGTCACAAAAAATTGTGGCGGTGGGATACATTTAATGGGAAACATTGAAAAATTCTTGGGACCATGGCTACGGTAAGGGATCACATAGAACAATTCATGGGACCTTGGTTATGGCAAGGCATACCATAGAAAAATTCATGGGACCTTGGCTATGGCAAGGGATAACATAGAACAATTCATGGCGCCTTGGCTGCGGCAAGGGATAACATAGAACAATTCATGGGACCTTGGCTACGGCAAGGGATAACATAGAACAATTCATGGGACCTTGGCTACGGCAAGGGATAACATAGAACAATTCATGGGGCATTGCCTACAGTAAGACTGATACATGTAGCATTAAACAACTAAAAGACTGAAAAAAATAAAATTCAAGGTTACGGGAGAATACCCAAGGGACTTTCAGATTATACGACGCCTAAGACAAGGAGACTCACTGTCTTGTATGCTTTTTAACCTAACATTAGAGATAGTTATAAGAAGCATACAGATTGGTTCCCGAGGAACAAGAGCAGGATACTTTCTGAGGGAACCCAAGACCCACAATCAATAGCCACTCTCTGCGACACTCTCTTAAGTATCTTGCATATGCTGATGACTTGGCACTGTTTGGGAATAGTAGTGAAGACATATCACAATCCCTTATTGAATTAGAAGACGCATCACTACAAACAGGGCTGGATGTTAGCAACAACAGCAAAAAAGATGACTATGCTAAGAGAAGAACAGATAGATAAACCCAATAAAATTAGAAACCAGACTTTTGAAAAAGTTAATCAATTCAAATATATCGGATCGTTATTAAATGAAAGAAACAAATTACAAGCAGAAATATACGAAAGAATTTGGGCCGTAAACACAGAGTACCTCAGTAGTCAGAAAGTACTCTAAAGGTGAAAACATTACACGAAAAACCAAGAAAACTATCTATAAAACTGTAATCAGACCAGTTGCAACATTGGCAAGAAAACCGCGGACCCTAACTAAAACGGAAAAAAAACTTATTAAACACAGAGAGAGGAGAGGATTTCGGGAAGATTTTCTGTTGTGGATGAAACAGTTGTATTTAGTGAAGGTTAAAATATGTACGTTCTCCAGAGTTTTTTGTCCATTTAAATCGAAAGAATCATGTTCTTAAAGGATGGCGAAATCCAATTTTTAAAGGATAACGTAATCAAATTTAAAAAGTTTCATGTAATCCAGTTTTTAAAAGGGTATTATAATCCAATTTATGAAGGACAATGTGACCCAGTTAAGACCAGCTCAGTTTCCAGTGGGCGCTCACATAGAAGTCAGTAGAATCATCAATTTGTAAATCTCTGCGCCACTTTGCTAGCAAACCATTCTCCCATCCCAGGAAGATGGAACTGCTATAACTATAAGTCTTCTCTTCTTATGTTTGTCCCGTAAGATTAAAAAAAAGCTATTTAAAAAAAATAAATATATATATATATATTTATAAATATCATGGAAATATATTTGTTTTGAAAACAACACCGATATCAACAACAACAACAACAACAAAAACAACAAACGATGAAAACAACGACAACAGCAACGACAAAAATGACAACCACGAAAACTACAACAACGACAACAATTACAACGGCAACAACAACAACGGTAACGACAACAACAATAACGACAAAAACGACAACTACAACTACAACAACGACAACAACGACAACAAAAATGACAACAACCACGACAACAACGACAGCAACAACCCAGACAACAAAAAACGACAACAACGTAAACAACACTAACGACAAGAACGACAACAACACCGACAGCAACAACAATGACAACAACGACAACACAAACGACACGAACAATAACAACAACAACGAAAACAGGAACAGCAACAACGACGACAACAACGACAACAATAACGACAACAATAACGACAACAACAACAACGACAAAAGCGACAGCAACAACAATAATGATATCAACGACATCAACAACAACAATAACAGCAACAACGACAACATCTAGAAAACTGACAAGTTTTAAAATACAGAACTGGAAATTTGCTTATGAATGAATTTCCATCTTATGACTCCTGGCTACATCATAACGGAATAAAAAATATTGACATATTTATATGTTGCACATTTCATCGACTGCTCACGAGTCAATAAAAGCAACACACTCATCATACGCGGGTCATTCAACACTTCTTCTCTTTGGGTAAGGGGGAAGTACAACAAGAGGTAGACTTTGGAACCAAAATTCAATTGGCCAAAGCTAAACGAAACAATTGAACCTGTTCATAAAGGTAATCACGTTTGCCGTTGGTTTCAGGGCTCGCACTTCTCAAAACGGTCGGAGATGACTTTGATGGAGGCGAATTGAAACGTTCACAAGCTATAGGATGGCGATCGTGGGGTTAACGGTACGATGCTACGTACACTTAGATCATGGGGAAAGTAAAAGGAACAATATCGTTGATTAAAGGACTAATTAGCCCATTAGATCAAGAATACTCGCGGAAATGAAGTTTTTATTACAAGCGTGTGGGACGCGTCACGATCATGTGTCAGTGCGGTCCAAACATGTGTCAGGGCGGTCCAACCATGTGTCAGTGCGGCTCAAACATGTGTCAGTGCGGTTCAAACATGTGTCAGGGCGGCTAAACCATCTGTCAGTGCAGTCCAACCATGTGTCAGTGTGGGCCAACCATGTGTCAGGGCGGCCAAACCATGTGTCACTGTGGTCCAACCATGTGTCAGTGCGGCCCAACCATGTGTCAGTTCGGTCCTACCAGCTGTCAGTGCGGCCCAACCATGTATCTGTGCGGCCCAACCAGCTGTCAGTGCGGCCCAACCAGCTGTAAGTGCGGCCCAACCAGCTGTAAGTGCGGCCCAGCCAGCTGTCAGTGCGGCCCAACCATACGACTTAACGTCCCAAACCAAACAGCGCCATCACTAACTTCTTACAAATTATTCGTTATGATGTCTTCTAATTTAAGGTTGGGAAATTGGTCACATATTTTGTCTATTTTCATGCCTCTATCTCCCAGTTGATAAATATAGATGTGTCTGCAAGGCAAGAAATTAATTCCGATGGAGCAAGCTGTAAAAAACAATAAAAAATTCAATACCATTGTATACAAGTTTTACTGAGAAAGGCAATGAAGAAGTATTGATTACCAAGGGTCTTTCAATACTTACATGGAATATCAATCACAGAAATCTCTCATCGATGTGCGTTAGAACGGTGACTGACAGAAGAGGAGAAGAAAATCGAACGAAATTCACATAAATAGTTTCCATCCACAGAGGGTTTACAGTTTCCCCCAATGTTGCCCTGACAGAGTTAACTCCCCGCGCGCAGGACCAACTCGTGTGACGAGGAGAAACCTAATAACGGAACAGCATCACTGCACGGGGGACGCGTACCGAGGGCGACCACCGCTTCTTCTCGCCTCGCTGTAGGATCGCATCTCCAATATTAAGCCAGCGCCGTGCCCCGGACCAAGTCGTGGAGGGGGGGTGGGCTGGTGGTACCCAGGGGTGCGCTACGGTTCCAGGCAGCCGCCGTGAGGTGGGCCCGTGGAGCGACTTGGTGAGGGCGGCGGGGGGGGGTTGGGTGGGGGGCACTGCGGACGATGAGCAAGTGGAGGGACATTGTTAGTTGGTAGAGTTGGGGGTCAGGCGCTGTTCGGGCGTGTTTTGTCGTCGGGGTGTTGATAGAATTGACGTGTCTAGAGTTGTTGTTGTTGTTGTGTATTATTTTATTTTTCGTGTTGAGTTTTTTTGATGTGGCTTTCAGAATTAAAATTAGTCTAACTTGACCAGAAAAAAGTATTGTACACTTAGCCGGGAAATAATCATGCTTATTTGTTCCACTTAAATAAGGATTAAAAACTCTAAATTTTCGAAAATTTCGCCGAAAACAGATTTTGTTTTGTCATTTCAGTGGGAAATGATTCCGGGGGGGGGGGGGGGAAACAAAAACAATTTAGATTCATGAAACATTTAAATGAAGTTGCTGAGCCGCTGGAAAAAAAATGTTTTGATTGGCAAAGACGTCGAGCATATCAACGACGTACTTTCTGTTCGTCAACGGCCGCCTGGGTCCAAACCACCATCGGCCCCAGGACTCAAAAGAAAGACACGTTGGACAGCTGTGGGTGGAAGTGGGTCTCTCGATAGAGCAACACGTTTTCTTAGTTGCGAAATATGTTCGGTCACGTGTAAGTGTAAGTGAAGGTAAATGAGTTTGAAAAAAATATGGCAGGCAAATTTTGAGAGAGAATTAACGTGTTTCATAATGGGAACACCCACAAGTAATCAAGATACGAATTTTTTTATTTACGAGTTTGAGTAGCGAACGAATTAAGATTCTAAGTGGAGGTACCACTGTATGAAGGAACCAAATTGAACACCCACCATTTGTCGACTAACGCTGTAAACAGGGTGAAAATGAACTCTTCTATTGAAAATGAACTCTCCTATTTAAAATGAACTCTTCTATTGAAAATGAACTCTTCTATTGAAAATGAACTCTTCTATTGAAAATGAACCAATTGAAAATGAACTCTTCTATTGAAAATGAACTCTTCAATTGAAAATGAACTCTTCTATTGAAAATAAACTCTTCTATTGAAAATGAACTCTTCTATTGAAAATGAACTTATTGAAAATGAACTCTTCTGTTGAAAATGAACTCTTCTATTGAAAATGAACCTATTGAAAATGAACTCTTCCATTGAAAATGAACCTATTGAAAATGAACTCTTCTATTGGAAATGAACCTATTGAAAATGAACTCTTCCATTGGAAATGAACCTATTGAAAATGAACTCTTCTATTGGAAATGAACCTATTGAAAATGAACTCTTTTATTAAAAATGAACTCTTCTATTGAAAATGAACTCTTCTATTGAAAATGAACCTATTGAAAATGAACTCTTCCATTGGAAATGAACCTATTGAAAATGAACTCTTCTATTGAAAATGAACTCTTCTATTGAAAATGAACTCTTCTATTGAAAATGAACTCTTCTATTGAAAATGAACTCTTCTATTGGAAGTGAACCTATTGAAAATGAACTCCTCTATTGAAAATGAACCTATTGAAAATGAACTCTTCCATTGAAAATGAACCTATTGAAAATGAACTCTTCTATTGGAAATGAACCTATTGAAAATGAACTCTTCCATTGAAAATGAACTCTTCTATTGAAAATGAACTCTTCTATTGGAAATGAACCTATTGAAAATGAACTCCTCTATTGAAAATGAACCTATTGAATATGAACTCTTCCATTGGAAATGAACCTATTGAAAATGAACTCTTTCATTGAAAATGAACTCTTCTATTGAAAATGAACTCATCTATTGGAAATGAACCTATTGAAAATGAACTCTTCTATTGAAAATGAACTCTTCTATTGGAAATGAACCTATTGAAAATGAACTCTTCTATTGAAAATGAACTCTTCTATTGGAAATGAACCTATTGAAAATGAACTCTTCTATTGAAAATGAACTCTTCTATTGGAAATGAACCTATTGAAAATGAACTCTTCTATTGAAAATGAACTCTTCTTTTGAAAATGAAGAAGTTTGAAAGACAAAATTATGACTTTATTCCTTGTCCTTAAAAAAAAAAAAAAAAAAAAAAATTGAGAGTGAATACCTGAATTATAGAATTATAGGGAGTTTAATTTTTCTGAGATTGCTTTAAGATCCTTAAATGATTAATAAAACAACTAGCGCATCCTTGCCTGTGTGGCCTGTTTAGATCTGAAATAACACAGATTATTGTAAAATAATGTAAAAAAAATTTAAAAAAAAATGAATAGTGTGAGAATCCCTCTATGTTTCCAACTCCTCTCTAGTGTGAGAATCCCTATATGTTTCCAACTCCTCTCAGAGATTATGCAGATTCTCTTATGTTTTCTTTTTCTTTTCAAAGATTCACGTGGGTGAGCGCCATTTTGCTAATTCGGTAAAATTTCAATTTTGAAAAAACAACAACAAAAAACAAACAAAAACAAAATTCTCTGAAAACATTGCCGGAATTGACCCGGTCGGGGACCGGCATGCCATGCAGGGGGGATAACTCATTCGTGTCACGTTGACTTATCCATCAAGAGTGACCTAAATTTTTATACCGCTGGATTATCTGGAGGAGGCACCAGCGGCCTGGAGATCAAGAGTCGCACATGGCCTGGAATACACGAGAAGCTGGTCATGCTGCGCTGTGATTGGCGAGTGACTGAGGGGGTGGGAGGTGGGGGTGGTAGAGGGCTGCCGTAAGCAATAAGTGTTTTGACTAGTAGTTTGTCACTGTCTTATTGTTTTGACGGCTTTGATTTCAAGACTTATGAATTAAAATACTTATTACCACATCGTCAGGGTCTAGAACTATGAATTAAATGACTTTATTACCCAATAAATAGCGTCTGAAAGTTAAAATCGTCCTTTTTAAAGTAAAAAAACTCACGTTGTAAAAGGATACTACATCGAATTAAGCCATGGAAATCTTAAATGAATACTGAATAAATAATAACTAACATGAATTGTTTCAGTTTAAATTCGACACCAGTCTCGTCACTTGTCACCAATGCCCTGATACTGAACAAGGCTCTGTCACTGTCTGACAGGACAATGGTTAATAACACATATTTGGTTTTGGCACTGACTGAGGCTCTGACACTGACAATGGCTCTGACACTGACCGAGGCTCGGACATTGAAAAAGGCTTGACACTGACCAAGGCTCTGACACTGACCAAGGCTCTGACACTGACCGAGGAAGGCTCTGTCCTGTAAACAAATACTAACAGCTATTAAACACCAGACTCAGGCAGGTAATATTAGTCCCACGTCAGTCATTCATTGGCTGTGTTAAGATGTTATGATATAATTTATTTGAATGATGATGAAACTTAAAGATACATTTGGTTTTTAATGGATTAATGGATATTTATCCATTATCCACCATATATATTTATCCATTAATAAGGGATGCATATTAGGAATCATTTATTCTAACCTCGCAAGACTCTTAGAATTTTAAAAGAAGACAAACACGAAAAAAAAGCAAGACATTTTTTATCATACAGTTGTACAATGTACAATCGTATCCCCTCTATTGCTGTCAGTTGTACAAAGTACAATCGTATCCCCTCTATTGCTGGCATCTGTACAATCGTATCCCCTCTATTGCAGGCAGTTGTACAAAGGACAATCGTATCCCCTCTATTGCTGTCAGTTGTACAAATTACAATCGTATCCCGTCTATTGCTGTCAGTTGTACAAAGTACAATCGTATCCCCTCGATTGCTGTCAGTTGTACAAAGTACAATCGTATCCCCTCTATTGCTGGCAGTTGTACAAAGTACAATTGTATCATCTCTATTGCTGGCATCCCTCTATTAAAGTGCGATTTAAACAAAAACATTGTTCGGCTCAGACCTTGACCGTGAGACAGACATCAAAATGCAGCCAATGAGATCGATGGGCATTACGACCGCCATTAACTTCCGGCCAACAACAGGGAACTTCCGGTCTTGCATGCACGCCACCTAGTGATTTTCGCGCCACTGCAGCCCACCCCGCAGGTCCGACCGTCTTGTCATTTCCATTGTGGTTTTACGACAGTCCGTAAAATGGTCGTTGAAAGACGTCGAAGTTTTGAATCTTACGTTGGTAATGTAGTGACATGCGCGCTGGTTACTATTACTTTGTGGGATAGGTGGTGCTGTGGGACAATGACATGGGGACTGGTAACTATTGCTTTGTTGGAGAGGTGCTGTGGTGGTATTGCTGCTGTGGTGGGATAGCTGCTGTGTTGGGATAGCTGCTGTGTTGGGATAGCTGCTGTGGTGGGATATTTGATGTGGTGGGATAGCTGCTGTGGTGGGTAAGCTGCTGTGGTGGGATAACTGCTATAGTGGGATAGCTGCTGTGGGACAATCAGCGTCTGTAGGATTATCTGGAATCATTTGAATTTTCTTTTTAGTTCTTGGGAGGTTTTTTTTTTTTTTGGGGGGGGGGGGGGGGGGGGGAGGTGTTGGGCAATGCTATTGTTTGAATTGTTCTGATGAATGTTTTGTTTTAATCCAGTGTTTTTATGTTAACTATCGTAATGGTGCAGGATCTATGTGAGTGAGACTGCAAGTTCTATGTAAGTGAGACAGCTCGGTAGGTGTAACATAGTTTGCATTATTTTATGATTGGGACATGCGGCTTAAAGTATTACTGTATAGTTTTGTGCGTCACAGATTAGATAGTTGACTGATGTTTGAGGGTAGAAAGTTTCACTTCAACGCAGAGTTGTGGCGTGCACCTCTTGTCCCCCCCCCCTCTGTTCCCTTTTAGCTGCGCGGCCCGCGCAGTTATCTCATAGACGCCGCGCAGCAGTTTTGAGTACCGCCCAGAAAATTTCCTTGTGAGTGTTTGTGTTTGTGGGCTGTAAAATTTTGCACACAAAAAATTTGATGCTGTAAAACTTTGCACACAACTGTATAATTTTGCACACGAACCAACAAACCTTAGAGGGAACATTGCCCTCCCCACTTCCTTTTTTTTTTGTTTCGATTTCAAAGTCAACGATTGTAGTGCTGTACCAACCCTACCCCTTCTTTGATTGGGAAAAGGTTTTTTTACTTTCAAATGCGTTCTAATTTTCTCTAAATAATGCCATCGGTTGATGCCAATTCTAGATTTCCTTATCTGGAGGGTTTCAAATTTCTTTCTATAACTAAGCCGACGGCATTCACAGCCGATAAAATATTTTTGCTAATTGTCCTAGACATTTACGAGACGTTACATACTACCTTATAGGATCCTTTCAAAATTGTTCCATTTGTCTGTGTATATACATATTACTCTTTCCCTTGCTGTGCTGTGAGTTAATATAGTTTTTGTATTTAAATTTTTTTTTTTTTATATACATTCATCAGTATAATTAAACTGAAAACTGTCGGCATCACCAGCTTCTGTGTCGTTGTGTTGTTGTTGTTGTGTGGACCAGTTTTCAGTCCAATGGTCGTGTGGGGTTCATAAATGAACACCATCTTACTAAATATTCAACCGACAAAAAACTATATGACGCTACGTGACAAGAACAATATGCCTTAACAGGCGACGATGATTATAAAACCTGCATGATTATGTCAGGATTAAGAACGCCAAAAAAAAACAATAAAAAAACAACAAAAAAACTCGCTAAGTTAATGGCAACCTTCATAGAAACACATAATATTTACCAAACATTTTATTGATTGGATAAATTTCGTAACCATAAAATATAACAGCATATTATACTTTTGTTTATTATTCTTATTATTTAAATTAGTATCATTATTATTATTATAGTATTGGAAATAACCAGGATTTAATCTTATCTCTAATGTCACTCACCAGTTTGAAGTTCGTACCCAGACCCAGACCGCTGTGTGCGACCCACTCCGTCGGTGGGACATCAGCCCTCGCTATTGTGCCCGCGGCTTTGTCGATTTCGACTTGGCTCGCCGGTCATTTAGTAATCAGTTTTTGACTAGATTTATATTTGATATCTTAATATTGGGTGGCCGCCCCTTTTGTGGCGAGAGGGAGACAGCTCGTCAGGGGTAATAATCCCCGATGTCGTGGCGCCACGCGGCGTGGAGTCGGGGTGGGGTGGGGGGTGGTGAGATTTCATTGCTTGGTGTTCTCTTGTCAATACCACTGTCTCGGCGTGATTAAAATCAATCACCGACATTGCANCACACCCCGCAAAAAAAAAACCAATAATAAGAAGGAAAAAAAAATCTTTGCAGTTGGCCGAAAATGCCAAAGGAAAAAAAAAAGAGTCCCTCCCCCTCCCTCTTTTTTTCTACGCCTCTGCCCTGGACGCATTTCATTAGTTTTGAAATGTGCAAAAAGTTGAAATGTTGATAATTTTGTTGTTTGGAAATGTTGAGAAAGAAAGGGGGCACAGGCTGGTTCTTGATATGATCTAGTAATCTAGTAAATTAAAAACAGGAGAGAGATCACCATGTCTCAGTGGGCACGGTTTAAAAGTAGCCATCTCCCGTTTAAGCTACATCCGTTTTAAAGGGATCCTACGGTAGCTTTGGAAGCTTTGACAAAATACAACATTGGACACTGGCCTAGCAACTAGGAAATGGCGCTGACATCATGTATGGTGGGAGAGACTAGGTGTGTGTGTGTAGTGGAAGATGACGTCATGAGATGTAACTCACCTTTACGAAGAGCATACACGCCTCAAGGTTTTGCTCTTTAAAACAAGAATATCTCCGTTTAGAAATAAAACTATTGTTTGACACCACCCGATTTACCACACCAGTCCGGTATTCAACTGCAATTCATCAATGGCTTGGAAACAGGCCGACAGCAAACTCCTCCGTTCTACAGTGGACAGTTAGGGGTCAGGTCAAGCCGAGATCGTGGTGACGTTGCCGGACTGGCGACGTACGTCTAAGGACGGACTCTCGACTCGGACATTCGTTCATATCAAACAACGCTTGCAATTGACGTCACTGTCATCTAGCCAGATCAGTCGTATTATTTTTATCATATGGGTTTCTAATTATTTTATTTATAAACGTGTCATCATATTCCTATGGGTCTCCGGAAAAGATACCGTGGGCCTTCCACAGACAGGTTAACATTGGCCTTCCACAGACAGGTTAACATTGGCCTTCCACAGACAGGTTACCATGGGCCTCCGACGGACAAGTTACCATTGGCCTCCGACGGACAAGTTACCATTGGCCTCCGACGGACAAGTTACCATTGGCCTCCGACGGACAAGTTACCATTGGCCTCACACGGACAAGTTAACATTGGCCTCCGACGGACAAGTTACCATTGGCCTCCGACGGACAAGTTACCATTGGCCTCACACGGACAAGTTAACATTGGCCTCCGACGGACAAGTTACCATTGGCCTCCGACGGACAAGTTACCAA
This sequence comes from Lymnaea stagnalis, assembly GCA_964033795.1. NCBI lineage: Eukaryota > Metazoa > Mollusca > Gastropoda > Lymnaeidae > Lymnaea > Lymnaea stagnalis. The sequence continues at coordinate 989,816 of CAXITT010000082.1, forward strand.
GGGACATGCGGCTTAAAGTATTACTGTATAGTTTTTTGCGTCACAGATTAGATAGTTGACTGATGTTTGAGGGTAGAAAGTTTCCCTTCAACGCAGAGTTGTGGGGTGCACCCCTTGTCCCCCCCCCCCCCTATGTTCCCTTTTAGCTGCGCGGCCCGCGCAGTTATCTCATAGACGCCGCGCAGCAGTTTTGAGTACCGCCCAGAAAATTTCCTTGTGAGTGTTTGTGTTTGTGGGCTGTAAAATTTTGCACACAAAAAATTTGATGCTGTAAAACTTTGCACACAACTGTATAATTTTGCACACGAACCAACAAACCTTAGAGGGAACATTGCCCTCCCCACTTCCTTTTTTTTTTGTTTCGATTTCAAAGTCAACGATTGTAGTGCTGTACCAACCCTACCCCTTCTTTGATTGGGAAAAGGTTTTTTTACTTTCAAATGCGTTCTAATTTTCTCTAAATAATGCCATCGGTTGATGCCAATTCTAGATTTCCTTATCTGGAGGGTTTCAAATTTCTTTCTATAACTAAGCCGACGGCATTCACAGCCGATAAAATATTTTTGCTAATTGTCCTAGACATTTACGAGACGTTACATACTACCTTATAGGATCCTTTCAAAATTGTTCCATTTGTCTGTGTATATACATATTACTCTTTCCCTTGCTGTGCTGTGAGTTAATATAGTTTTTGTATTTAAATTTTTTTTTTTTTATATACATTCATCAGTATAATTAAACTGAAAACTGTCGGCATCACCAGCTTCTGTGTCGTTGTGTTGTTGTTGTTGTGTGGACCAGTTTTCAGTCCAATGGTCGTGTGGGGTTCATAAATGAACACCATCTTACTAAATATTCAACCGACAAAAAACTATATGACGCTACGTGACAAGAACAATATGCCTTAACAGGCGACGATGATTATAAAACCTGCATGATTATGTCAGGATTAAGAACGCCAAAAAAAAACAATAAAAAAACAACAAAAAAACTCGCTAAGTTAATGGCAACCTTCATAGAAACACATAATATTTACCAAACATTTTATTGATTGGATAAATTTCGTAACCATAAAATATAACAGCATATTATACTTTTGTTTATTATTCTTATTATTTAAATTAGTATCATTATTATTATTATAGTATTGGAAATAACCAGGATTTAATCTTATCTCTAATGTCACTCACCAGTTTGAAGTTCGTACCCAGACCCAGACCGCTGTGTGCGACCCACTCCGTCGGTGGGACATCAGCCCTCGCTATTGTGCCCGCGGCTTTGTCGATTTCGACTTGGCTCGCCGGTCATTTAGTAATCAGTTTTTGACTAGATTTATATTTGATATCTTAATATTGGGTGGCCGCCCCTTTTGTGGCGAGAGGGAGACAGCTCGTCAGGGGTAATAATCCCCGATGTCGTGGCGCCACGCGGCGTGGAGTCGGGGTGGGGTGGGGGGTGGTGAGATTTCATTGCTTGGTGTTCTCTTGTCAATACCACTGTCTCGGCGTGATTAAAATCAATCACCGACATTGCACCCCAATCCCCCAACCCCCCCCCCCCCCCCCCCCCCCCCCAAAAAAAAAAAAAAATCACCAAAACATGGAGATCATCATCATCAATGGCCCTACAGCCCATGCAGGGCCCTGGCCTGCTCCACCACATCCTTCCATTTGAAACTTGGAGACTTGGTCCAATATCTCTCGTTGGCTCGCTAGCCAGGGGTCAGTCAATGCAAGACTATCAAAGAAAACAAACAAACACCGTTTATCATGGGGTGCCCCCCCCCCCATTTTGTGCACGGCCACTGACCAACTGTTTCCGGTACTTGAAGACGATGACCGCTATGACGACACAGCCCACTATGAGGACGCTAATGATGATGGTGATGAGCGACTGGACGATGAAGTTGATCTGATACATGCACGGGGTGCTGTCGTCGCAGGTGTCGCAGCCACGAGAGCACTGGATGCACTGATACTGGAGGAGGTGGGGAGAGGGGGGAGGTGTATGTTATAAAGAGAGAACAAAGGGAGTGTAAAAAAAAAAGTCTATGTTTTAAATATATAAGATGGAAAGAGAGAGAAATAGAGATAAGAAAAATATAGGGATAGAAAGAGAAATATAGATGGAGACAAAGCTACTTAGAGAGAGAGAGAGAGAGAGAGAGAGAGAGAGAGAGAGAGA
>CAXITT010000082.1:992395-1018224 GCA_964033795.1 Lymnaea stagnalis
CCTCACACGGACAAGTTACCATGGGCCTCACATGGACAAGTGACCATGGGCCTCACACGGACACGTTACCATGGGCCTCACACGGACAAGTTACCATTGTCCTCACACGGACAAGTTACCATTGTCCTCACACGGACATGTTACCATTGGCCTCACACGGACAAGTTACCATGGGCCTCACACGGACAAGTTACCATTGTCCTCACACGGACAAGTTACCATGGGCCTCACACGGACAAGTCACCATAGGCCTCACACGGACAAGTTACCATTGTCCTCACACGGACATGTTACCATTGGCCTCACACGGACAAGTTACCATGGGCCTCACAGGGACAAGTTACCATTGTCCTCACACGGACAAGTTACCATGGGCCTCACACGGACAAGTTACCATGGGCCTCACACGGACAAGTTACCATGGGCCTCACACGGACAAGTTACTATGGGCCTCACACGGACAAGTTACCATGGGCCTCACACGGACAAGTTACCATTGTCCTCACACGGACAAGTTACCATTGTCCTCACACGGACAAGTTACCATTGGCCTCACACGGACAAGTTACTATGGGCCTCACACGGATTCATTACTGATGGCCTCACACCGACAAGTTACCATTGGCATCTTACGGTTTACCCAATGTTTTTAAAATCCTATGGATTGTAATTTTTTAACACTATAGTTCTGAAAATTGCCACGACATTAACATTTTATACAAAAATTACCTGTATTGTAAATCAATATGTTGTGTACAGTAGGAAACGGCGTCAGCGAGCCGTCGAGCACAACCTCTGCCCTCCCTAAAGGACATCCCCTTCCTTCCTCAAGCCCGAGAAGTTCCCTAACTATCAGGCCGCAAAGCGGCACGCTAGAGATCTCCTCCTGCTAGGACAAACCCCGCCCGTAACTTCATTACATTGACTACATGTACGGGCATTTCCCCCTTCCTTAACGACATCCCGTCGGTCGGTCATGTTGCTGTCACTACACTAGCAATTGCCTTGTTCCAGGGGTCGGGTTGGTGGATTTATGTACTAATGTCTCCCTCCTGTCCATTTCGGGTAAGTGTCTGATACCGTCTAATAGGGTTTTCTTTTTTCTGCCTCGTAAATAGTTCATGCAGTAGCTGGGGCGAAACGGTTGCCTAGGAATAGCCTGCTCAATGGCTTTGTGTAGAGAATCTTTGTAACGAGGCTGCCCCTACCCACCCATGCCTCATATCCAACATTAGCAACATAGTCATCTTGATCTCTACCTTGTTTCTACCTTTATTTCAACTGCAGATATGACCTTAGCTGGAAAAGGCTACAGTTCACAAAATAATTACTACTATTTGGCACATACCATGCCTGCCATGTGTCTGCCCACGCAGGCTCATGCAAGGGTGGTTGTGTACACCGTGTGACCCTACGGGATCTGTGACAGCACTCCTTTAAACAGCATGTCATAACAGACATGTCTAACCAGAGGGGAAAGGGGTCAGGGGGGAAGATGTCCCTGGGTGACAGACTATTTAGGGGTGCCAAAATGTACTTTGAATTGAAAAAAGAAAGGGAGGCTCTTTAAATTTAATCTTTTCCCCCGGGCGCTAAACACTCCAGCTAAACCTCTGTGTCTAACAGAGCCCCGGGGTGGCCCCCCGAGGGGTGGGGATTGTAAAAATATTCAGCTAAAAACCTGGAATGTTATTTAATTGTTTACGGGGTGCGACAAGGGGAGGGAGGCAGCAATGACTACCAAGAGGCGGAGGAATGGGGGGGGGGGTGAGGCTACAGTTTAACTCAATATGCAATAATTGGGTGCATATTCACATTCACCTGAATATAATTGGTTACGTATTCATATACAGCATCATCTCAATCAATTTTTGTAAAATAAAAATGCCCACAATAATAAATCTTAAAAAAAAAAATTAAATCGAATTGAAATGAGAAATTCATTTAGCAAATGGAAATGTCCCAGGGGTGTATCTTTTTTATGGTCCGTGGGAATAAATGAGACCTAAAAACCGTTGGGTCACGTCTGCCATTTTCTTTAAACGATCATTTAAATATGAAATTATTCCAATGTGGGCAGGAGAAAAATGTCAACATCCGGTGACGGAGAAAAGAAAAAATCAACGTTGTATCAAATAGGCTCAAAAAATGGCCGAGTTTTTTAAAATGTGCATTTCCTGTTTCTGATTGGTTGGCTAATCCCATAAAAGGCATCACTTGTCAATTAATGCGCATGCGGATCGGGAAAGAGGGTGTTGTAGGGGGGAGGGGGGCTGGGCGTTACATAACAGGTTGATTGATGGCCGGGGTTTTCTGGGTTAAAATAAAATTAAATACACATTAGCATTCCGAATTTTTGGTGTACACATTTAGGCGACTTGTCTCTGATTTCTGCACGATCAGCGATCTGCGTGTGTAGGTTAGATGTAAGCAGAAGTAAATACAGTATGACAAGATGGAAATATTCAATGACATGTAATGCTGGTCAGTGGTTCTCAAAATGAGCTGTACCCCACCCCAAAACCCCACCCCCCAGTGGCGTTGGGATTATCGAAAAAGGAAGCGGGAAAGGTTACCAACGGTTGAAAGAAGTTATATGAACATATCAAGAGTTGCGGGAACTTTATTCATGAAATGTTACGTACCGTTATGATGATTAAATCTGTGTTGATATTTGGCTCGCATATGTAACAGTGCGTAACAAAAGACTGAACTAACAGTGTGTAAAGAAAAGCGACACCAAAGCTAGTTATCTAATAAATTTCTATACAAAAACAGATTTGAAATCAAAAGCAAAAAGTTTATCAGCTTACAGCAAATGGAGGAAAGTACAATTTTTAAAATAAAAATATTAATTTATACATACAATAATATAACTTGAGGTATATCTATCTATAAGTCGCAGTAAGTCTATCTCGCAGTAAATCTATCGGCTAAAGAAACCGGGCAGACTTTATATAGGAATTAAATCCGAACGTTCTAGTGAAGAAAATCTAGAAATTGCGTAACTTTTTGGCATTTTTGAGAAAAAATGGAACGCATTCGAATGTAAACAAACGTTTTTCCTCAGCTAGGACAGGGGCGGGCAGGACAAAAGTGATAACACATCCAATCGGTCACATCAATTTCACGGTCTTTGCAAGTCTAACCAGTGGTGGATAAAAATAACTTAGTTTTGAAGTTGGAAAAATATACCCAGCCTTATGCTTGATATATAAAAGAACGAACGAAATATAACTAACAATTCGTTTTTTTTGCCCCGCTCATGTCTCCTTCTGTGTAAAATTTTCCTTACAGTCGGTTAACTTCGTTCTACACTGATAAAGACGCCAACAGGTCCATGTTTGTATATTGTTGTATAGTGATGTATAGTGATGTATTGTGTTGTATAGTGTTGTATTGTGTTGTATAGTGTTGTATTGTGTTGTATGGAATTGCATTTTATTGTGGCTTTGTCACACAAGATTCTTAAAAACAAGAACAAAAAATAATAAAGGCATATGACAATTCCTCAAAGATTAATATTTCGGAGATTTACTTTATATCATATCAACAATGTGTGTTTAGTTACTTCTCTAGCTCCACTTCTGTAGCTCCACTTCTCTAGATCCACTTCTGTAGCTCAACTTCTCAAGCCTCTCTTCTCTAGCTCGTCTTCTCTAGCCCCACCTATATAGCTTCACTTCTCTAGCTTCACTTCTCTAGCTCCACTTCTCTAGCTTCACTTCTCTAGCTCCACTTCTCTAGCTTCACTTCTCTCGCTCTACTTCTCTAGCTTTACTTCTCTAGCTCCACTTCTCTAGCTTCACTTCTCTAGCTCCACTTCTCTAGCTTCACTTCTCTAGTTTCACTTCTCTAGATTCATATCTCCAGCACCACTCCTCTAGCACCACTTCTCTAGCTTCACTTCTCTAGCTCCACTTCTCTAGCTCCACTTCTCTAGCTTCAGTTCTCTAGCACCAATTGTCTAGCTTCACTTCTCTAACTTCACTTCTCTAGCTTCACTTCTCTAGCTTAACTTGTCTAGCTCCACTTCTCTAGCTTCACTTCTCTAGCACCACTTCTCTAGAACCACTTCTCTAGCTTCACTTCTCTAGCACCACTTCTCTAGAACCACTTCTCTAGCACCACTTCTCTAGAACCACTTCTCTAGTTTCACTTCTCTAGCTCCACTTCTCTAGCTTTACTTCTCTAGCTCCACTTCTCTAGCTCCACTTCTCTAGCTTCAGTTCTCTAGCTCCACTTCTCTAGCTCCACTTCTCTAGCTTCAGTTCTATAGCTCCACTTCTCTAGCTTCACTTCTCTAGCTTCACTTCTCTAGCTTCAATTCTCTAGCCTCACTTCTCTAGCTTCACTTCTCTAGAACCACTTCCCATCGAGGTGAAGAGATCGAAGTGAAGAGAAGCTTCACTTCTCTAGCTTCAATTCTCTAGCCTCACTTCTCTAGCTTCACTTCTCTAGAACCACTTCCCTAGCTCCACTTCTCTAGCTTCACTTCTCTAGCTCCACTTCTCTAGCTCAATTCTCTAGCACCACTTCTCTAGTTTCACTTCTCTAGCACCACTTCTCTAGCACCACTTCTCTAGCTCCATTTCTCTAGCACCACTTCTCTAGCACCACTTCTCTAGCACCACTTCTCTAGCACCACTTCTCTAGCACCACTTCTCTAGCACCACTTCTCTAGCTTCACCTCTCTACCACCACTTCTCTAGCACCACTTCTCTAGCTTCACCTCTCTACCACCACTTCTCGAGAACCACTTCTCTAGCTCCACTTCTCTAGCTTCACTTCTCTAGCTCCACTTCTCTAGCTTCACTTCTCTACCACCACTTCTCGAGAACCACTTCTCTAGCACCACTTCTCTAGCTTCACTTCTCTAGCTCCACTTCTCTAGCTTCACTTCTCTACCACCACTTCTCGAGAACCACTTCTCTAGCTTCACTTCTCTAGCTCCACTTCTATAGCTTCACTTCTCTAGCACCACTTCTCTAGCTTCACTTCTCTACCACCACTTCTCGAGAACCACTTCTCTAGCACCACTTCTCTAGCTTCACTTCTCTAGCTCCACTTCTCTAGCTTCACTTCTCTACCACTACTTCTCGAGAACCACTTCTCTAGCTTCACTTCTCTAGCTCCACTTTTCTAGCTTTACTTCTCTAGCTCCACTTCTCTAGCTCCACTTCTCTAGCTCCACTTCTCTAGCTTTATTTCTATAGCACCCTTTCTCTGGTTTCACTTCTCTAGCACCACTTCTCTAGCTTCACTTCTCTAACTTCACTTCTCTAGCTTCACTTCTCTAGCTTAACTTGTCTAGCTCCACTTCTCTAGCTTCACTTCTCTAGCACCACTTCTCTAGAACCACTTCTCTAGCTTCACTTCTCTAGCACCACTTCTCTAGAACCACTTCTCTAGCTTCACTTCTCTAGCTCCACTTCTCTAGCTTCAGTTCTCTAGCACCACTTCTCTAGCTTCACTTCTCTAGCTTCACTTCTCTAGCTTCACTTCTCTAGCTGAACTTCTCTAGCTCCACTTCTCTAGCTTCACTTCTCTAGCACCACTTCTCTAGAACCACTTCTCTAGCTTCACTTCTCTAGCTCCACTTCTCTAGCTTCACTTCTCTAGCTCCACTTCTCTTGCTCCTTACCCAAAAATTCATGATTTCAATCAAGAGCCATAAGCGTTAATTTTTTAATCCTTTCTGTTATGAAACTGATCATTGATGGCCCGTCCAATTTCGATATCTTTAATAATGAACCTCTAAACAAACCTTTATAGACTATAACCAGTGGGGTAGCTAGAGTCTTTGTCTCCGAAGGGCGGTCCTTAATTTTGTCGCCGCTAACTCACAAAATCCACCCCTTCCCTTCCAGGGTGGCGCTAGACGCCCTCTGATAGCGTTTCTACCTTTGGTTTCTACCTTTGGTTTCTACCTTTGGTTTCTACCTTGTCAATAGCTCACAAATTAGCTGGGATCAAACGGTTGCCTAGGACTAATCCTCTCACTATTTACTGGCTGCATGTTAAACTCATCGCCTGGGGCTGCCACCATCAGCCCATACCTCATATCCAGTGCAAGGCAACCAGTGATGCTGATCCCGACCTGTCTCTGTCGTTATGTACAAATGTAGTTAGGTGCTCTTTCTAACACACACAGATACCATGCAAGACCTTTGTGTCTCCACACGCAAGTCCCCCACGTGATGGTTTTGTACAGGGCGTACGTCTGGCTGGGCTTCTTAATCAATCATGCCGCTAAAGACATGTCGACTAGAGCCCGGGAGATTGGGGGGGGGGGGGGGGGGGGGGGGCTGGTGTAACTTATATATCACGTGAGCCAACCGCGAAATTTTAGCAAAATAACCATTTCTATTGGACACTGTGTCGGAGCTCTTTTTTAATTTAAAAAAAAAACAAAAAAACTTCTAATGCACTTCTTTTGTTTCCAGGTTCAGGTAATATTTTTGATTTTGACATTTTATCGTTTTACGTTATAATTCGCAAGGAGAAAAAACTTGAACACATAGAACATTTCTAAATGCCCACTAATTATTTTACCTATCTTGTTATTTGGCTAGCATTAAATTCACCGAGAAAAACGATATTAGCGAGACACGTCACAACTGAAGCACGTCATTATTACGGCGGGAGGGGGGAAGATTGGAGAAAAAATACCATGCCAGCAAAAATGGTGAGTCTTTGAAATTATTGCCACTTGGATGGAAATTTAAATTTATTTGTTATTTCCTAGGCCCAAAGCTAGGTCTATTCTAACTGAGATGACTGCAGGCCTACTATTACTTTGTTAATGATGCCACATAGTATATTAAATGACTGTTGTCAAAATCATGTGTACACTAGATTGGTTTAATTCATCAAGTTCTTTTGCACGTTGCCCATACGTCGTACGAGCACTGAATCAACCCAGGTCGTTTTTCCATAATAAATTATGCAACTTTAATACATGATTATATCCACCGACTCTAAACTCGATATACACATGTAAAGATGAAAGAGAGAAATCTGAGAGAAATAAAACTCAAACTCCTTTCACAAAGTTCATTTCAAGACTGCCGCAGGACCAGGACGTACGTCACACAACAGACTAGACAATACGGTGTAAGGAGCATCAAAGTACGTCACGAAGTCAAGCGCGGGAAGGGCGTTCACTAACTAATTCATCTCTCAAACACACACCGCACGTAATCGAACATCATAATCCAGTGCGCAACAATTTTAAGTGAACTCCTATGCTTGACAACTGTGAGTACTAATTATAACAATGTTAGTAACTGTAGTAAAAAGAAAACCTATTAAAAGACACCATAGTAATACAGACCGCTGAGTAAACTTGTTACATATGTTTATAGTGACGCACTACAGTGTTAGTCTTAGAGACCGACCGAAAGGGATTTTTCTGGCTCCGGCCAAACAAGGCCGACAATTAAAAAGGACTTTCGGCCGAAACAGAATCCAAAACCGAAAGATTTAGATATTCTTAATTCGTTCACGCATACATTCTGCATTAGCGAACAATGATGGGGGAAAGTATTAATATTTACATTCTTTTTATTTAAAAAAATGAGATTTACGTGAATTTTAATAAATAAACATCTATTGAATACTTCGCGTTTTCCAATTTTAACTTAAAAGAATAAAACAATACATTTATGTACACAATATTTTTTAAAGTAGTATGGTAAGAGAAAATTAGGACAGTTTGGGGGGGGGGGGGCTATTCATGCAAAATAAATCCTTGAGTGCCCTTTGCTTTTATAATATATTTACAACCTTGATCATATAACTACAATAATTATTTTGCAATAGTCACCTAAATATCAGTTATTAAGGCGATAAAATTATCACCACAACGTTTCGCGGCTGTCGTGCTACCAATGCTTTGTGTTTTCATAAACAGCTGGCAAGATATCGCTGTGTTAATATTTAGCCTGGTAACAACACACTCGTCTTTCCGTGCTGGTGACGTAATTATTTCGTTCGGCGGCCAACCTCCCTCACCCCCATTGATGGGGGACAGATATTTTTTTTTAAACCACGTCTCTTAAAAATGTTGATCTGACGTGTCTCGACGGAGAATCGCAAAAGACATCTAAATTGGTCGCCAAAAAATCATAAAAGTACACAGGTCTGAAGTAGGTCTACCACATAATTATAATACGAAGCCGTGATCCATGCACCCGTGCGTTATTTCGCAAATATCAATAATCACTGGCATGATAATGATGAATTTAAAGAAGTGAATTCATTGAAAGAGTCTAAGTTTCCCAAATGTTTATTTAAAAAAAAAAAAAATAATAATAATAATAATGGAAAGATCAACCTTCCCTAGGATTATTCAATATTATTCACCTTTGCCTATGACAACATTGATGAGCATGGTAATGATAAATCAAAATGAATGTCACAAATGAATGAATTGAATAAACCTAGCTTTCCAAATTTTATTTTTGAAAAAAAAAAATTATCATAAAAAAATGTTATAAATATTATCATTCTCGTAGTTATTTTTCCCAACAAAACTGCTGACATTAGTTTAGGCCTAATTGAAATATAGTTTTTGGAAATATAGGACAAGTAGGTCATTATGCAGCTGGGAGCAGTTTTTGCAGAATATTACTTATATAACAAACAATGACAGAAAGACGTCGAGCAATAATGAATATCGGATTGCCGGCCTGAAGACAGGCAGACATGACCCCTGGGGGAGATCCGAAAACCTCAATCCCTTTCAGCCAAAGGCCGAAAGTCCCGATCACTTTCGGCCAAAACCGAAATTAAAACCGAAAGTTCACTTTTCTATTTCGGCCGAAACCGAGATTAAACCGAAAGTTAAATTTTCTGTTACCGCCGAAAACCGTAGCCGCAGCCGAAACTTGGTCTGTCTCTAGTTATTATTAAGTCAAATAAGTAGCCTTGACCAATTTTACTTGGAATACTTGTCAACAACCTCCGTGCCACTTAAGAGTTAGCTTATAAAAACTGCGTGTCCTTATTTTTCATTTTTGGGAAATAATTCAATACAAATATCTAATTGCATGTTTATTGTTTTCACGAATGTTGGAGGTGACGCATCATGCACAGTGAGTTTTCAACAGAAGGCAAAAGAGCGCTGCATTGCCTGATGATGACCATGCCATCAACTTTATTGCTCAGTGTTGTCTTAGTCCATTAGCCCTAAAGTTTACACGAATAGCAAGCAGTGCACTAACCTTCACTTGAAAATGTTTACAAGCTGGTGAAGGCAACATAAGCTCGCATACATCGAAATGAAAAGCAACATTGGGTTGGGATGGGGGCGGGGGGGGGGAAGGGGTGGGGGCGGCACCAGAACTCTAACACGAAAATCATTCTCAAGGCATACACCACTTTAATAATACTCTCCAAAGGAAGCCAAATATCATTTTTCTTAGCTTAAATAATTATTATTAGTAGTAGTATAAATATAGATAAGACTGAACAATAAACAACAATTTGGACCTCCATAATCCTTATATATATATATATATATATATATATATAATAACGAGAAAAGAATAGCGGCCAGGAAAATAGACAAGATCACCAGGAAAAGGATTATGAAAGTCCACAACAGGCAAACGAAAAGTTTTAAGTCCAGTCTGAAAATAACCATCCTCTTTGTTACGGGCGCCTCCAGTCCTTTTGTCATTTTTCATCCTTATTTCTTTTTTCTCGTTTTAATGAATTTTTTATTCAATATCCTTATAATTTTTTAAAATATTTATTATCCAAACTTCATCAAAATTTCATAGTATGTTCATAGTATGTTCATAGTATGCTCATAGTATGTTCATAGTATGTTCATAGTATGCTCATAGTATGTTCATAGTATGTTCATAGTATGCTCATAGTATGTTCATAGTATGTTCATAGTATGTTCATAGTATGTTCATAGTATGTTCATAGTATGTTCATAGTATGTTCATAGTATGTTCATAGTATGTTCACTGGCCAAAATAAAAAATGAAAATTCATATTACCCAGAAATAAGATTTATTTCTTAGAAAAGAAAATTGGTTAAAAAGAAGTCAACAGCATCTCTATTTTTAGCAAAATGAAAATGGAGTGATTTTTCGTGACCCTGTTAGATTTATCACAAAGTTATAACATCAAAAAGTCCTGTTAGATTTACCACTAAGTTATTACATCAAAAAGTCCTGTTAGATTTACCACTAAGTTATTACATCAAAAAGTCCTGTTAGATTTACCACTAAGTTATTACATCAAAAAGTCCTGTTAGATTTATCACAAAGTTATAACATCAAAAAGTCCTGTTAGATTTACCACTAAGTTATTACATCAAAAAGTACTGTTAGATTTACCACTAAGTTATTACATCAAAAAGTCTTGTTAGATTCACCACTAAGTTATTACATCAAAAAGTCCTGTTAGATTTACCACTAAGTTATTACATCAAAAAGTCCTGTTAGATTTATCACAAAGTTATAACATCAAAAAGTCCTGTTAGATTTACCACTCAGTCATTACATCAACATTTGCTGTTATCCAAAGATTTATTGTTTCTTTTAAATAAGCTATGCTTGAAATCTTACAGCAATAACTTCAGATTTGTAAAAGTCTTACAATTTTGAACACACAAAAAAAAAAATGTCTGTCTGATAATCGAGCACCCCCCCCCACCCAACGCTATAAACACAGACAACCTGCGTGCAGGAGTCACGTCATGTCAGGTGTCTGTTGTGAATGACGGCCTGAGGACGCCAAATCAATATATTTCATATCCTGATATCTGTAACCGTGGCATTGTACACGTTAGCACAGCGGAGCATTCTGGGAATGTTAGGTGTGAAGTTAAAAAAAAAAAAAAATCGGAGTCGGAGAATAATATTGTAAATATTTTTATCGGAATGCAAAAAATGTGAATTCTAAAATATTTGCTCTTTTTCCTCTTTACTATAATTCTTAAAAATAATATCTGGCCACTAATATTCAAAGGAGATCACACAATGCCATATAGAAAATACCCCCCAAAAAACAGAAATGCTCCACAATTTATATAGAAACATTATAAAAAATTGTTAAATGAGTTTCTTGAACAAGCGAAAAAAAAAAAAAAAATAAAAATAAAAAAATTGAAATTCATTAGATCTAATTAAACTTAAAGGGTTAAGAAAAAAAACAATTAAAAAAAACAAACAAAAAACAGAAATGCTCCAAAATTTAAATAGAAACATTAAAAAAAATTGTTAAATGAGTTTCTTGAACAAGCGAAAAAAAAAAAAAATAAAAATAAAAAAATTGAAATTCATTAGATCTAATTAAACTTAAAGGGTTAAGAAAAAAAACAATTAAAAAAAACAACAACAACAATAAAATATATCAATTATTTTTTAAAAATCAATTTATTCTGTAATTAGAAAATTTAAAAAAAAAATGTATGCACTTTTCTTTTGTGTACGCAGGTAGCCTTGGGTTTAGGTGCACGTAAAAGGGGGGGATAATGGAGAGGAGGATATGGCTTCTGTGTTTGTGTGTGAGAGGGGCTGATGTATGGTGTCAGTTGTGTGTGGTTTTGGGAAGGGTCATTAGGTGTATTTCAATAGGTGGCAACTTCGAGCTGAGTTAATTATTGTACCACTCACCTAATCATATTTCCAGCTTCGGGACCTCTAAGTCGTGGAATGTTACCTTGAAACCTCTAAGTCGTGGAATGTTGCCTCGGGACCTCTAAGTCGTGGAATGTTGTCTTGGGACCTCTAAGTCGTGGAATGTTTTGCTTCGGGACCTCTAAGTCGTTGAATGTTGCCTTGGGACCTCTAAGTCGTGGAAAGTTACCTCGGGACCTCTAAGTCGCGGAATGTTGCTCGGGACATCTAGGTTGTCGAATGTTGTCTTTGGACTTCTAAGTTGCGGAATCTTGACTCGGGGCCATTCAGTCACGGAATGTTACTCAGGACCTCTAAGAATTTTGTAGCTGGTTACATGTAGGTCTAAGTACAAGGTTCACTTTGCAGCTGAAATATAAATTTTCTAGATATATTTGACAGTCGTTACAAGGGTTGTGGAAAGTCACTTTACTGCTAAAAAAGTTTAGTTAAGATGCAATTGACTAGTGATAAAGTTGGGTTAAGATTCAATTGACTGCTGATAATGTTGGGTTAAGATTCAATTCACTACTAATAAAGTTGGGTTAAGATTCAATTGACTACTGAAAAGGTTGGGTTAAGATTAGATTGACTAATGATAAAATTGGGTTAAGATTCAATTTACTACTGATAAAGTTGGGGCAAGATTCAATTGACTACTGATAAAGTTGGGTTAAGATTCAATTGACTACTGATAAAGTTTGGTTACGTCTGTTGTTGAGGACCTGGATGGTCACTTCTGTCAGTTTTGTCGAGTAGCGGTAGCCACGTCAGTTTTTAGCTTCTCGGTCGTTTCATCCCTCTGCTCCCTCTCTCTATTTGTCTTTTATTACCCTCTCCCCCCTCTCTCTTTATATAAATCTCTTTCTCTCTCTTATCACTCTTTTCCCTTCTCTCACTTTTTTATACAACTCTCTGTCTCTTTCACGGTAACTCTCTAACCCCGTCTCTCTTATCAGTCTCTCACGTTTCCCCAACTCTTTCTTTATATAAATCTCTCTTTCTTATCACTCTTCCCCTTTTCATCTCTCTCTTTATACAACTCTCTCTTTTTCTCTCACTCTTTCTTTCTCATTCTTTCTCTCCGAAATTCTCTCTCTATCTCCCAAAATAAAATCTATGAGCCACTTGTGACCGCCAGGCCTAGCACTTTTGTACACTTGTATTTTCCATTTATAGCAGAGCTGTGTTACTATAGCTGAATGAAAAAGTTTTGAGTCCTTAATCTAGAATTCTGCATGAGCTTTAGACAGGGTCCACAAACTCTTCCATTCGTGACTTCCAGCACAGACAACTGTAAACACCCTCAAGTAAAGAGTACGAGATCTCGTCTGCTTGAAGTAACGAGGACGAGATCTTGTCTGCCTAAAGTAACGATTGCGAGATCTCATCGGTCTGAAGTAAAGAGCACGATATCTCTACGGGTCAAGAAGATAACTGTCTCAGTCATCAGCTACCATTGACTGAAGTGATCTTGAGAGGTCACTTTTGGTCATCATTCGTCGACTCGTGCGTCCAATATTACAACATTACAAGACAGTTTGGATGTCTTGTCTTGTAAAGACGACTGGTGCACGTTCAAAAGTTTTGTGAATGAAGTAAGGTGCGGAGTTCTTGTTCTTGGGACGTGTCTGATTTGATGTTTTCATTGATGTGTTCATTGATGTGTTCATTGATGTGTTCATTGATGTGTTCATTGATGTGTTCATTGATGTGTTCATCGGTGTGTTCATTGATGTGTTCATTGATGTGTTCATTGATGTGTTCATTGGTGTGTTCATTGATGTGTTCATTGGTGTGTTCATTGATGTGTTCATTGATGTTTTCTGCTAGGTATGTTCATTGATGTGTTCATTGGTGTGTCCATTGAAATGTTCATTGATGTGTTCATTGATGTGTTCATTGGTGTGTTCATTGATGTGTTCATTGATGTGTTCATTGGTGTGTTCATTGATATGTTTATTGATGTGTTCATTGATGTGTTCATTGATGTGTTCATTGGTGTGCTCATTGATGTGTTCATTGGTGTGTCCATTGATGTGTTCATTGATGTGTTCACTGGTGTGTTTATTGATGTATTCATTGGTGTATTCATTGATATGTTCATTTGTGTGTCCATTGATGTGTCCATTAATGTGTTCATTGATGTGTTCATTGGTGTGTTCATTGGAGTGTTCATTGATATGTTCATTGGTGTGTCCATTGATGTGTCCATTGATGTGTTGATTGATGTGTTCATTGATGTGTTCATTGATGTGTTCATTGATTTGTTCATTGGTGTGTCCATTGTTCATTGATATGTTCATTGATGTGTTTATTGATGTGTTCACTGATGTGTTCATTGATGTATTCATTGATGTTTTCTCCTTGGGATGTTCATTGATGTGTTCATTGATGTGTTCATTGATGTGTTCATTGATGTGTTCGTTGATGTGTTCATTGATGTTTCATTGATGTGTTCATTGATGTGTTAATTGGTGTGTCCATTGATATGTTCATTGATATGTTCATTGATGTGTTTATTGATGTGTTCACTGATGTGTTCATTGATGTATTCATTGATGTTTTCTCCTTGGGATGTTCATTGATGTGTTCATTGATGTGTTCATTGATGTGTTCATTGATGTGTTCGTTGATGTGTTCATTGATGTTTCATTGATGTGTTCATTGATGTGTTAATTGGTGTGTCCATTGATATGTTCATTGATATGTTCATTGATGTGTTCATTGATTTTTCACTGATGTGTTCATTGATGTATTCATTGATGTTTTCTCCTTGGGATGTTCATTGATGTGTTCATTGATGTGCTCATTGATGTGTTTGCCCCGTTTCTGGAAGAGAAAGGCTTTAGTCTGTCTCTAGGCTTGATCAGTTTTGTTATTGATCCCAAAGGTTGTGCCGAGTTCCGAACTTCGCGGTTCTGGTCTACGAGTATCTTTCATTTAAAACTCAACCACGGAACATTGGCAGCTTGAAATGTATTTCAAGATAACCTGATAAGTTGGTTACTGCCATACACAGAACTAACACGCTAGTCAGTTAGACAAGATTTTAAATCATATTATGTATTGACCACTGTCTTCCTGGAATTTCGTCGTTACCTCGCCCGTGGTTAAGCCAAATCATTTCTGTTAAGTACCCGGATGAGCTTATGAAACCCAAAACCCCCAGCTAACACCACCGAGTGATGTATTGCGCCCCCCCCCCCCACCCCCCCCCCCCCCCCCACCCCCCCCCCCCCCCCCCCCCCCCCCCCCCCACCCCACCCCCCCCCAAACACCCCCAACATCTAGCCCTGTTAAAGATTTCCCGCTCGTAAAGTGACCGCATTTCCTTTAAACCGAAACGGGCGCGAGCGCGTTTAATCTCGGCAGCGGCACGTGAGCCGGTCACGGGGACCAAAGGTCACCAGTGTTGTTTGACCCCGTCATAACTCGGCTCTGATTGGCCCGCTGGCCGTGATGAAAA
This sequence comes from Lymnaea stagnalis, assembly GCA_964033795.1. NCBI lineage: Eukaryota > Metazoa > Mollusca > Gastropoda > Lymnaeidae > Lymnaea > Lymnaea stagnalis. The sequence continues at coordinate 1,007,507 of CAXITT010000082.1, forward strand.
CTTGCACAATAATTTGATGTTGGGGGTCAGGCAGGGTTTTAATAAATCCTTCAATGAGATGCCATTATTGTCTCACCCTGGGCCGGCTCTGTGACGGCCCTACCAATGTCAGCCTTTTTTGTCCGATGCCACTATCATTCCCGAAATTATCTCATTCCTTTTCTTCTTCTTCTCTTTTCATTTTTTTTCTTAAACATTTTTTTCGTCATCTCTGTTCCACATTTTTGGTAATATCTTGGTGTTTGTCCGAAAATGGACCTTTATTTAATTACTCTCTGCCTCCAATGTTTTCTCTCTCTCTCTCTCTCTCTCTCTCTCTCTCTCTCTCTCTCTCTAACTCGTCATGTCTCCCTCTTTCTCCTGGTGCCCCCCTCTTAATCTTTTTCTATTTTGGGTTTATTTCATTCCCTCATTCTATTTTCTTTCTCTCTCTCTGTCTTACTTTCTTTCACTGTCTTTATATCCCTTAGACTCTTTCGATATATCCATCTCATTCTCCTTCTTTTTAACTGATTATTTTGTTGTTGTGGTTACCTTCAGTAACGATGTTCTTCACCACCTAATGTTTTCTTCCTCTTATAAATGCACCCTACCCTTATAAACTCTCCCTTACCCCCCCCCCCCCGCCCACATAGCCAAAACAATCTCAAGAAACTTTCTCTTAACTTTAAGGACAATGAAGCAAAAGGAAATACGTATGAAATGTTATTGAAAAACAACGACTTGCTCATACGTCTGGAATCGATATTTTAATTATTTTTTAAAATTGCAATTTAATGAATAAAATGACTTTCAATCATTTATTTTATCTGAAAAGATTGGCCTCTAGTAAAATGTTCCACATTATATTACTGTACTATTCTATTTTTTAAGTCTATGTCAAATTACTGTTATACTTCAGTTATAGTTCCCAAATCTATTATTGTAATATATATTATATATATATATATATAAGAATGAGCGATACTGATATAACACTAAATTCCCGAATATATTTTGAGACGTTCGGATTCTCAAAAACAATCACAGTTATTTTTTATTATTTTACGGAAATCGAATAAATTTACATGCAAAAAGAAATCATATTTCCACTTTTATTTTAGCAAAAGTTTAAGTATTATTATAAATTTAAAATATATTTAAAGTAACAACTAAGGAACTATTTTAAGTATTTTATATGAATTTAAAAGTTATGAACACAAAATTTAATAAAAAATTATAGCCTAAGAATTAAGTCGTAATCAAATTCATCGGGAAAACCCAAACATCAGTTGTTTTTAGTGCGTTTTTAGTGCACTGTTAATAATGGGAAATAAAATCAAAATTAATTTGATCTAAATAAATTAGCAAATGACGTCATGGCGCGAACCTTCTAGGTTAGCCAAAACTCTTAAATAACTTTGATTTAATAACCATGCGTTACAAAACTGATAAAGTATTTCCTCTTCTTAAAAGTAAAATGAATAAGTAGGCCTATACTTGATTGCTTTTAATAATTGTTAATAAAACACACAGATTTTAGTTTTGCATTTTTAACATTTAATTAGTTTTACCTTTTTTAAATTCCAAAAATTTACTTTTATTAAATTGATAACGTAATAAAAACTTACCCTTTAAATATACTTCTATTAAAGAAATGACGCTAAAGTCAATCAGTGCAGCGAAAATCAATAGTCCTATTATTCACTCATCTACTTATAATTCATCCATTAAGAACAAAGCATATGAAGTGCAAATTGTTAGTTTGGGTATGGAAGGTATTACAATAGGTTGGAAGATTTTATTAATTTTATTTAAATCTGGGGAGTGGGGGATGATCAAGTTGCCCCAGGCAGCACAAGATACGTCTCATCTTAAGGAATGAATTTGATAAATAAGGAACTTTCTTTGGTGCATACATATGGGAGGAAGGAAATAGGATGTTAACGTTTTTACGCGGATGACAATATATTTAAATCTTATGTTATTACATTTGTGAAAAAAAGAGATACTACATTCCTTATTTACAAATAAACATGTTTTTACCAATTAAGAAAATCAATGGCGTTAACAAAATGTTGGTACATTTGTTAAAGTTAGACCCATAAATATCAAAACACAATCATTTTACACACTTGAAAATTATTTTTTTTAAAATTGAGATTGGTTTATTATTTTCTTTTTAAAAAAAATTTAAATACATTTTTTTTGTTTTTACTTTGTGAAAAGTAAAGTGGGTGTGTATTTTTATGAGATTAACAATTAAAAAAAAAAAGACAATCAAGTCTGTTATAAAAGTGAAAAACGGTTGCGAGATTCTTCTTTAGGTCAAATAATTCTTTGTTTTATGATTTTTTCATAAGGCATAATTAAAAAAAACAAGGCAAAAGTGTGTTTAAATTTTTGATAAAGATAGAAATATGTCAAATTCCTTTAATATAAAAATATTTTTATATGATACATAGAGTTTTTGTTGTAAATTTAAGTTTATGTTTTTAACAATTTTTAGAAAAAATGTTGGAATTCAAAGGCACAAAAAGGAGAAAATCTAAAGTAATTCTCTAGCGTAGAAATCATCCCTCCATTGACTTCTTTAGTAAAAAAAGTGATATAATTAGTGATAATTTAGATAGGGTGATTTAAGGTCATGTTTAGAGGGGGAAAAGTAGTTTATGGGCGTGAAAAGGGGTAGACTAGGCGTGTAATATATAGCAGATAAATACGTCTCAGAACTTAATGATGTTAGACACATAAATATCATTACATACAAATTTTTTTTAAAGTTAGGAATTGTGATGAGATTTGGCAATAGCAGGTTTAGAAACTATCGCAAGGACCTACCATTATTCTCCCGATAACATCGGGTCAATTATTCTTGTATATCAGATTAAGTTTAAAACATAACTCTCAGTTATTTTTCATCTGGTATCTTGTGTATATATTTTTCTTCTGGTGCGTCCTGCTTCCTCTTCCTAACCGCTCCCATCCACCAAACGTCTTATGTTTTGTTTTTTTTTTAAGTACTGAGTGGAAAAAAAAGTCTTCCACGCGAGCTTCATGGTAAATAGGAGGATTATGTTTTCCTTTCGAAAGGATTTTTAAGAAACAACAAATGTCACTGTTTTTTTCCCCCACATCTTTGTTTTTGGGGGTAAACACCACACATAACTGGGTCATGGGTTGTCCTTTCACTTGGAGCATGTGTGCGCATGTGAGTCGTTTCCGTAGCCCGATGCAGGAAGGTGTTGCTATTTTCATTATACTGCGCCTGTTGTTTCCTAAGTCTTTGATATAAAAAACAACAAAACGACCGTATTTTATCGGTCGACCGGTTCTTGTACAACGTCATCTCTACTCCTGGATCCGGCAACTGGCGGTTCCTATCAGTGGGTTATTTCTTGGCACACAGGGTTGACGAAGGCAATGCACTGTCACTAACTCAGAGGGCGGTACATTCTGTTGCATTTTATAGGATTTTAGAAGTCAAATTTATTTTTTGTAACTTTTGGACACAACGTGTATTTTTTAAAAAATATCCTGATCCGATGTAAAAAAAAAACAAAAAACAACAACAACTGCATATTGTTAAGCCCGAGTGTTACTTTAAATTCCCAATCATAGTTCTGCTTTTTTGAAGAGCCAGTTAAACACATCTGTCACCTTTATAACACAGACGCCATTATTTAGTCACAAATCGTCATTGCACGCTCCACACGGCACTTCATTTTCGTGTGTGTGTGTGTGTGTGTCTTCGCCCCAGACACGAGCTCATATTTTCTAAACAATTCCCACCAGCCGTGAAGTTTTGTTCAACTTTTAGAAAAGACGGACACAGGGAACTAACTTCTGTTCACTTTACACAGATTTTTCTCCGGGGGTTGGGAGGGGGGATGGTGGGGGAAGGTAAGGTGAGAATAAAAAAAACCCTCCAAAAAACAACAAAAAACAACAACATGAAATTAATACCTGTTTTATTCAGTTACATTATCCTGCTAATAGAATTTGACACAATTTTAATATTCTCATAAAACTCATTCTGTAAGTAATCGATATGGGACTATAAGGACGCTTTCTCTGGGGTCATCTATAAGCTTTCCTAATAATGTATTCTCTGGGGTCATCTATAAAGGTCCCTAATAATGTATTCTCTGGGGTCATCAACAACGGTCCCTAATAATGTATTATCTGGGGTCATCTATAAGAGGCCCCAATAAGGCTCTTTCTGGTTCGGGGATCATAATGCATTAGCTCTCGCTCACTTCTTACCATTCTAACGCTTAAACTCAAACTTTATAAACGCCATATCCCGGACCCTAGCTACACCCAGGCCACATTCACATACTTCCATTGACACTTTGTTAACATATCTTGTTTCACATAATTCCATTAATACTTTGTTAAAATATCTTGTTTCACATATTCCCATTAACACTTTGTTAAAATATCTTGTTTCACATATTCCCATTAACACTTTGTTAAAATATCTTGTTTCACATATTTCCATTAACACTTTGTTAACATATCTTGTTTCACATATTTTTTTATTAAGAGTGTGTCCACTTTCAGTTAAGTTAACAATGACAAAGACCATTTAAAACCATTTACATGTTCGTCCATCTTTAACAAAATTGACCATATCTTGTGAAAGTACAATAGCTGTCCAGTGACAGGCCAATAACAGTCTATTAACTGGCCAATAGAAGTCTTGTGAAAGGCAAATGTCAGTCTATTGACAGACAAATGCCAGTCTATTGACAGATAAATGCCTGTCAATTAGCAGAGCAATGAAAAGCTATTGACAGTCTAAGGAGAGGCTAATGACAGTCCAATTACGGGCCAAATACACAGTCTAGTTACAGTTCAAATACAGCCTAATCACAGGTCAGTGAAAGTCTAGTGACAGGCCAGTGACAATCAAGTGGCTTCTTACTTTTGAGTGTGAACCTGAGATGTTAGTGCTTTGAAAGAGCTTTGTTGTTCTTAGTTTCATCTGGTAATCAACGCATAGGCTCCATCTCTCTTTCTTTCTTTTTCTCTCTCTTCATCTTAATTTCTCTCTCTCTCTCTTTTTCTCTCTCTCTCTCTTTCTCTTGTCTCTCACTCTCACTCTAAATCTCTCTCACTCTCTCTTTCTATCTTTCTCTCTCAAACGCTCTCACTCTCTCGCTGTCTCTCTCTATTTCAATCTCTTTCAATCTCTCTCCTCCCCTCTCTCCCTCTCTCAATCTCTCTTGCTCCCTCTCTCACTCTCTCTCTTTCAATCTTTTTCAATCCCTCTCTCTCTTCCGCTCTCAATTGCTCTCAATATTTCTCTCACTCTCTCAATCTCTCACTCTCTCATAATCTCACGCTCTCTCTCCACTCTTTTTCTTACTCAAGCTCTTTCTCTCTCCCCCTTCTCTCCCCCCTGTCTCTCTCTCTCACCCTCTCACTTTATCAGACTCATAGTTTACAACGCACATTGATTTTTTTTTAAAAACCAGATCATTGAGGCTACCCCCACCCTTTTCTTCTTGTTCCTTGACTGTCAGTTTGCCAAAATGCGCTCTATACCACATTATTACAAACAATCACTTAGTATGACGTTATTCAGAACTGTGTGGGTAAAGTTGTGGACAGAACTGTGTGGGTAAAGTTGTGTAAAGAACTGTGTGGGTAAAGTTGTGTACAGAACTGTGAGTTTTAACTTGTGTACAGAAATGTCACGGTTAAGTTTTGTACATAACTGTGAGATTTAAGTTGTGCTCAGAACTGTGTGGGTAAAGTTGTGTACATAACTGTGTGGGTAAAGTTGTGTACAGAACTGTGTGGGTAAATTTTTTTACAGAACTGTGTGGGTAAAGTTGTGTACAGATCTGTGTGGGTAAAGTTGTGTACAGAACTGTGTGGGTAAAGTTGTGTACAGATCGGTGTGGGTAAAGTTGTGTACAGAACTGTGTGGGTAAAGTTTTGTACAGAACTGTGTGGGTAAAGTTTTGTACAGAACTGTGTGGGTAAAGTTTTGTACAGAACTGTGTGGGTAAAGTTTTGTACAGAACTGTGAGAGTATATCTTCATGTGTGACACCCAGTGGGTAACTTTAACACTCTCGGGCACTGTCTGCAGTAGTGCACTGTCTGCTGTAGGGCATTGTCTGGGTGAATGGTGACCCTGATGTGCGGTGGGGGAAAACGATGACAGATGTCAACGATGTCAGGTAGAAGTCCTGCGTAGACAGGGGCGAAGGAAAGGTGGATATTATTCCAAGGTTAATTATTAATATGATACAAGATAAGGAAGAAGCAAGGCAAAAAGGGAACACATTAAAAAAAAACAACAAAAAAAATCAAAAACTTTGTTATAGCAGTGAAGTAAAATCCTCTGGGGAAACATCAGAGAAAAGTGTAAGAATAAATATGACAGTCAAAGAAATTTTTTAAAGAAAAGGTGTTTGGGTAGGGGGAATTAACTGAATATGTCTGATATTATTCATTGTGACAGTAACAGAATTCTAAACGCGAAGGAAGTTTCAACTTTGATAAAATCAAGGAATGCATGTTTTCTTTTTGTGTGTGTGTGTGTTTTTTGTTGTTGTTTTTTTTTGGGGGGGGGGGTGGGGGTCGGGGGATCGGACCGTAGCCTAAAATCAGAGATAGAACAGAAAAAAAGTCTGGTCTGATGCTAGAGAGGCATATGAAAGTAATCCCCAGACAGGACAAGAAATCTTCAGTTTATAAACAAAAAAAAGGGTTTTGTCTGACATTAACAAATGAAAATTTGATCGGAAAAATAAACTCTATTTGTTACCAAAAATTAAATGACATATTTGTAGACAGCATTAATATGCCCGACTCAGGGTAGACAACTCGGACAGAGTTAGCTCCCAGCATCCATTACAAGAAGTCTGATACGGTTTCCTCCAATTACCAATTATTAAATGTTCCATTACTTTTTTAGTGTATCGATTTCAATTAAGTTTGTTGTAATAGCATTTAAATTGATTTAATCGAATACCCTACTACTAACTTAGTGCTAGTTAGTGTAACTGCATTTAAATTGGTGTAACTAAAAACAATACTACTGAATTGTCTGGATTCGAATATAACACTATTCACTTGTCTGAAATCAAATATCCTACTATTAACTTGTCTGTAATCGAATAGCCTATTCTTAACTTGTCTAGAATTGAATATCCTAATATTAACTTGTTTGTAATCGAATATTCTACTATTAACTTGTTTGTAATCGAACATCCTATTATTAACTTGTCTGTAAATAGAACTTCTCAACGATTTTTGATGACCCTTATCGAATTAAGGTGATAGCTAGTTTTTTTTCCTCTCTCTCCTTTGGTTTCCTTATTACGAGTTCAATTATTTGAAATGAAACCTATTTAAAAATAGAACCTGTTGAAATAGATTCTGAAACTTGAACAGATTCTGATGAAGCTGAACTTCATTTTAAAGATTAAAATTTCATTTGGTGGCTTGATAAAATTTTATATCCCTTTTCAACAAAGCTTGCATCGAAGAAAACCTACGGCCATAGAGAAACTTAAGCCAAGAGAACCTTCAGCCCAAGAGAACTTACAACTCAAGAGAACCTTCAGCCTAAGAGGATATACGGCCCAAGTGCACCATCACTCAAAGAGAACATATGACCCAAGAGAACCTTCAGCCAAAGAGAACTTACAACCCAAGTGCACCTTCAGTCCAAGAGAACATACAGCCCTAGTGAACCTTCAGCCAAAGAGAACATACAGCCCAAGTGAACCTTCAGCCAAAGAGACCTTCATCCGTGGAGTAAGAGAACCGACAGCCAAACCATTCTAAGTTCCAACCATTTATAGATCAGTCCAACCATTCGTAGATCAGTCCGAACCTTGGTAGATATGTTTGATCAATGACCCCATACTAAAACAATGTATTTTTCTTATTGCCTTTGGACGGCTGAGCATCGGGATTCCTGGACATACCATCTAGATGTACAGAAAGATTGTGTGTGAGTTTCCAGAGGGTTGCATTGATCTAAGTTTGTGTGTGGTGTGGGGTGTGTGGTGTTGGGAGAGGGGGCGAGGGGAAGGGCCGATGTGGAAAGCGAGATCTTGCGTGTACCAATGATATAAAAATGTCACTCTCCTGGCTCGAATCCCACGAGGGCTCTCTAAAATGTTATGAAAAAAGAGCCCCACTTCATTTGCACACTGAGGGGCAGGGGAAAACGCCTTGATGTTTGAGAGAGTGTGTATTCTACATTTTCTACTGATTGTGCATTTCAGAACCGTTTGTCTGGAATGGTTACGCGAAGTTAATTAAACGAGGGTCACTGTCCCCCAGATAATTTTAAGTAACATATGCGGACGTCATACCCGTATCGTCGTTTTGTCAGAGAACAACATCATGACGTCACCAGGTCAGACTCTCTTTCATGCTTTGACGTCACCAGATCAGACTCTCTTTCATGCTTTGACGTCACCAGGTCAGACTCTCTTTCATGCTTTGACGTCACCAGGTCAGACTCTCTTTCATGCTTTGGCGTCACCAGGTCAGACTCTCTTTCATGCTTTGACGTCACCAGGTCAGACTCTCTTTCATGCTTTGACGTCACCAGGTCAGACTCTCTTTCATGCTTTGACGTCAACAGGTCAGACTCTCTTCCATGCTTTGGCGTCACCAGGTCAGATCTTCTTTCATGCTTTGGCGTCACCAGGTCAGACTCTCTTTCATGCTTTGACGTCACCAGGTCAGACTCTCTTTCATGCTTTGACGTCACCAGGTCAGACTCTCTTTCATGATTTGACGTCACCAGGTCAGACTCTCTTTCATGCTTTGACGTCACCAGGTCAGACTCTCTTTCATGCTTTGACGTCACCAGGTCAGACTCTCTTTCATGATTTGACGTCACCAGGTCAGACTCTCTTTCATGATTTGACGTCACCAGGTCAGGCTCTCTTTCATGCTTTGACGTCATCAGTTCAGACTCTCTTTCATGATTTGACGTCATCAGGTCAGACTCTCTTTCATGATTTGACGTCACCAGGTCAGACTCTCTTTCATGCTTTGGCGTCACCAGGTCAGACCCTCTTTCATGCTATGGCGTCACCAGGTAAGACCCTCTTTCATGATTTGACGTCACCAGGTCAGACTCTTTTTCATGATTTGACGTCACCAGGTCAGACTCTCTTTCATGCTTTGACGTCACCAGGTCAGACCCTCTTTCATGCTTTGACGTCACCAGGTCAGACTCTCTTTCATGATTTGACGTCACCAGGTCAGACTCTCTTTCATGCTTTGACGTCACCAGGTCAGACTCTCTTTCATGATTTGACGTCATCAGGTCAGACTCTCTTTCATGCTTTGACGTCATCAGGTCAGACTCTCTTTCATGATTTGACGTCATCAGGTCCAACTCTCTTGTAACTCGAGTATCATGTTGTGACACGGCCAGGGCTAAATCTTTTCTAACTGAAGTATCATGTTGTGACACGGCCAGGGCTAAATCTCTTCTAACTGAAGTATCATGTTGTGACACGGCCAGGGCTAAATCTCTTCTAACTGAAGTATCATGTTGTGACACGGCCAGGGCTAAATCTCTTCTAACTGAAGTATCATGATGTTACGTCACCGTGTCCAACTCGCTTTCCGGCTGTAACGTCACAAGCTCCAACTTCCTCCTAAAACAGCCGCTTGCCAATGGATGACTCCAGGACTTGACCTCCGCTGGAGAATGTCATTGCTTAGTGTGTTCCCTTAATGTGTTCCCTTTAATATCCCATATTTTCCCGTATTTTAGTACTTCAACTCGTACCAAATAATATCACATTCCTTCCCATATTTTAGTACTTCCACTCGTGCCAAATAATATCACATTCCTGCCCATATTTTAGTACTTCAACTCGTACCAAATAACATCACATTCCTGCACATATTTCAGTGCCAAATAATATCACATTCATGCCCTTACTTTAGTGCTTCACCTGGTACCAAATAATATCACATTCCTGCCCATATTTTAGAACTTCAACTCGCATCAAACAACATCACATTCCTGCTCATACTTCAGTGTCAAATAATATCACATTCACGCCCTTACGTATGTGCTTCACCTGGTACCAAATAATATCACATTCCTGCCCATATTTGTATAAATTTTGTCATGTTAAAACGAATATATAATTCTCTTAGGTATTTTCTTTACAATTCGTTGTGAATTATTCATTTAAAAAAAAAAAAATCAACAAAAGACTTGAACATTGCTATTTTTTAATCACCTTTATACAGCTGTAGTGGTAGACATTATACCAGCCAACCCAAGGGATAGAATTAGTTCATACAGCCATATTGGTAGACATTATACCAGTTAACACCAGTGTTAGCATTAGCTCATACAGCCATAGTGCATGGTACACATTATACCAGCCAAACAAAGCGATGGAATTAGTTCATACAGCTATAGTGGAACACATTATACCAGCCAACCCAAGGGATAGAACTAGTTCATACAGCCATATTGGTAGACATTATACCAGTCAACACCAGTGATAGCATTATCTCATACAGCCATAGTGCATGGTACACATTATCCCAGCCAAACAAAGCGATGGAATTAGTTCATACAGCTATAGTGGAACACATTATACCAGCCAACCCAAGGGATAGAACTAGTTCATACAGCCATATTGGTAGACATTATACCAGTCAACACCAGTGATAGCATTATCTCATACAGCCATAGTGCATGGTACACATTATCCCAGCCAA
>CAXITT010000082.1:1020276-1078936 GCA_964033795.1 Lymnaea stagnalis
GTGGGGCTTGTTAGACCGTGGGGCTTGTGACACAGTGGGGCTTGTTGCACTGTGGGGCTTGTTACACTGTGCGGCTTGTTACACTGTGGGGCTTGTTACACTGTGGGGCTTGTTACACTGTGGGGCTTGTTACACTGTGGGGCTTGTTACACTGTGGGGCTTGTTACACCGTGGGGCTTGCCATGTTTTCATACTGAAATATTCAGGTTCTTAAATGCTGAAATATTCAGGTTTTTCATAATGAAATATTCAGGTTTTTCATTCTGAAATATTCAGGTTTTTCATGTTGAATTATTCAGGTTTTTCATACTTAGTATAGCAGTTACATAGAGAACTAGTTACCGAGTCTAATAGTTACACTAGAGAACTAGTTGCCGAGTCTAACAGTTACCCTAGAGAGCAAGTTATCAAGTCTAATAGTTACACTAGAGAACTAGTTACAGAGACTAATAGTTACACGTGACAACTAGTTACTTAGTCCAGTAGTTACACTAGACAACTAGTTACTTAGTCCAGTAGTTACACTAGACAACTAGTTACTTAGTCCAGTAGTAACACTAGACAACTAGTTACTAGTCCATTAGTTACACTAGACAACTAGTTACTGAGAGTCTAAAATTTACACTAGACACCTGGTAAGTGGCCCATTACATCAAAAGAACGTTTCTGGAGTCGGATGTGGACTCCGACGATTTCTCTAACAAATCAGCTGGCAAATTTTCAGTTTACCGTACATACTCTATTAATACGTGTACTTATATGCATTAAAAATTACATATCCGTGACATTCATTTCTAAAATCTATCTGCTCCAGTTCACTATTTTTAATGACCAAGGTAAGATTCGATTCCACGGCAACAAATCGGGCTGTCCTCCGTAGCTTAAAGCTATCAATACGAAAAAATCCATTAATAGCCAGACAAAAGAATTTTTTTATTTTCATAAAAACCCGCATTGATTGCCTTTTGGGAGGTGTTTGATGAAATCTTGAACATGGCGCCCACACGAGCTTCACGTCTGCTCCAGGGCATATTGACTTCCTATTGACAACTTGGCGGGATTTAATGAGGGCTGCAGGAAAAATCCTGTCAGGAGTGTCCCTTTTTTTTTTTTCCTCGTCCTAATTTAAAAAAAAAAAAGGGCGGGTTTAAGATTAATTATAATGTTGGTCAACTGTGACAGTGGCTTGTGGGTGGGGTAAGGGGTCAACCATAAAGGACGTGACGCGTCTAGGGTGAGGGGGTCTCGCTTTTGTGACTTTTTGTGACTAGAGGGGAGGGGAGGGGGGTTAAGCAATGTAACGTCACTTAAAAAGGGGATTAATTATGTTTAAAAATTGGACCGGATAACCCCAACCCCAGCGCTCTAACCCTAACCCTAACCCTAACTTGGAGACATTTTTTTTTACATTATGCTTTAATACAACAATTAAAATAGTTTTCTTTTATTTTTAAAATTAATGTACGATAACTGCACGAATCAGATCAAGTGTTCCAGGTCCGATAAATGCCATCTGATCAAGTTGCAGGACGCAACGGAGGTGGACTATGTGGGGTGGGGTGAAATTGACAGTCATGAGAATTTATGTTGAAATGTGGCGACGGGAGTCATATGATGTGGCCTGCCACGTACAATGGGGTGGAAAGAAATATGGTTGACGGAAGCGGGGAAGGGGGGGGGAGAAAAAAAAGGTAGTGGGGCAGGGGAGAGAATTGTCTTGAAACATGCTATACGGTAACTTTATGTTCAAGGCAAGGGACATTTATTACAGATCAACATTTCTGATAGATACATTTTCTTGCTTGAAGACTGTTATGCACTGCCTTCTAAAGTGAGAAGTTAATCTCTTATTTTAAGTTATTGGCTCGTTGTAAACAGTGCCTAACAAAGGACAATACCATAGAGAAATACAATAGCAAAAATACGACACCCAAAACAGTACCAATTACAATTGAAAATATTTATTTAAGTATGAATATAATTACAAAACAAAAGAAATATAATTACAAATCATCCACTTATAGAGTATGAGAAGTCTTGTACCGGTTAGAACAATGTGCCACGAAATAAGGTACAATGATGAATGCGAATAAACACATAAGAGTACACACATAATAATACACTGATCTCGTGAAGTTAAAAATATCTATGAAAAGTCTCTCTATCAATCGCCGTGAATCTCTGTCCCTGTCAATTCCTTATATATGCAGCGTAAGACGCTTTCCAGAAACGACTTAGATATTGTTTACTTTTCTCGTCAAATTGAGAAAGTTCCACAAGATACTAGGAGACAGATTAACCATGTTTAATTGGTAGTCGGACGTAAACACGACAGATCAAAGGAAAATAAGCCACGCCCAACACGAAGGCAGTCCCATCTGGGGTCAACCAGAGTTCACAGCACGGGGAAAGTCCTGCATAACAAGACCAAATCCCAGTTAATTTTCAGGCACTTACAACTTTAAAGTCAGCAATTTAAAATGTTCGCTTTATTCAGACACTTTAGGATCGTGCATAAACATATTTAGAACCATGGAACGGAATTGATGAAGTACCCACACGCCATCCGCTCGCAATACCAGCTACCTTAATGACATTCCGACTCGCGACGAGACAAGTGTCTAGGTGTCAACTTCCGGTTTCGGAAGCACCAGAGTCTCTTCATTACAACACGAGGCTATTTTTAGCCTCGCGCGTTGTTATGGTTAGTTACTGTATCCAATAGAAATGTGCCTAGCTTTTTATAAACCCGTCATGCGCATTGACCGTCTGCTGCGGATCACTTGGAGCTCTGTGAAAACCGATTTCCCAGCACACTAAAGCAGTGACATTCGATGAATGACGACCAAGATATTGACAACGCTATTCTTGAACAATAACATCACGCTAATTTGAAGTGTATCATATGTGGGTCAATATTCTCCGTAAATGCCGCTCACCAGATGATAATATGTGCCACATTTGAAAACCAAGAGATTGATCCAAGAGAGAGAGAGAGAGAGAGAGATAGAGAGGGGAGAGTGATGGATGGAGAGAGAGAGAACGATGGAGAGAAAGAGATGGAGAGAGAGAAAGATGGAGAGAGAGACAGAGTCAGGGGGAGACAGAGACAGACAGGGGGAGACAGAGAGAGACATACAGAGACAGGGGGAGACAGAGAAAGAGAGAGGGGAAGAGATAGTGAGAGAGAGAGAGAGAAAGAGAAACAGCCAGACAGGCACAGAGAGAGAGAGAGAGAGAGAGAGAAAGAGAAACGTATAAACAGACACACAGAGAGAGAGAGAGAGAGAGAGAGAGAGAGAGAGAGCGAGAGAAACAGACAGACACACACAGAGAGAGAAACAGACAGACAGACACACGCAAACTGAGAGATAGAGAGAGAGGGAGAGAAAGAGAAAGAGAGAGGGGAAGAGAGAGAGAGAGAGAGAGAGAGAAAGAGAAACAGACAGACAGACACAGAGAGAGAGAGAGAGAGAGAGAGAAAGAGAAACGTATAAACAGACACACAGAGAGAGAGAGAGAGAGAGAGAGAGAGAGAGAGAGTGAGAGAAACAGACAGACACACACAGAGAGAGAAACAGACAGACAGACACACGCAAACTGAGAGATAGAGAGAGAGGGAGAGAGAGAAAGAGAAACACACAGACAGACACTCATCGAGAGAGAGCGAGAAAGTGAAACAGAAAGACACACACACACACACAGAAACAGACAGACACAGAGAGAGAGAAAGAGAAACAGACAGACACAGAGAGAGAGAAAGAGAAACAGACAGACACACACACACAGAGAAACAGACAGACAGACAGAGAGAGAGAGAGAGAGAGAAAAAGACAGACACAGAGAGAGAGAGAGAGAGAGAGAGAGAGAGAGAGAGATTTTCTTTGAGCAGTTTTCTCATTACACCATAAAGTGGAGCAAACGTACTATTTTCCAAATGATCCAACTTGATCCATTATTGGATTTGGTTTCATGTCCTTATTAAATCTAGATTTAATCAGATTTCGTTATTATATGTTATCAAATATCGTTACTAAAACTAATCAAATGTCGTTATTATATGTAATTAAATGTTTTTATTATGTTTTCAAATGTCTTTATTATATGTTATCAATTTTCGTTATCATATGTAATCAAATGTCGTTAATATATGTAATCAGATATCGTTGATATAATATCTAATTGTGTGTCTTTATTATATCTAATCATATGTTGCGATAATTATAATCAAAACTCGCTAATATATGTATATATATATATATATATAAGTTATAAGTGGTTTTATATAGCGTGGTACCCCAGCCTAGGTCTGGGATCACCTCGCTGTACATACAATTTAACAAACATAATCGAAATTTAAAAAAATTAATTAACTTACAGTAATTACATAAAACAAAACAAATGCATATTTAAAACTATTGACAGGTCAAGCCATGGACGACACCCAGTCAAGCCATGGACGACACCCAGCAGCATCGTTTTTCGGTCAGAGGTGGGAATCAGTCCGGATGGTAAAGTTTAAAAAGATGTGCTTTGAGTGCAGTTTTGAAGGCTGTGATGGTCGGCATGTTGCGGATGTGTAATGGAAGAGAATTCCATTGTTTGGGGGGCACATGTATGTATACATGACCAGAATGTGGCTTCTCTACAATATCCCTTCTCATGCCATTCGTAACCACTCAATCTGTTGTGTCTCATAAGGAGATGATAGTTTTCTAAATCTTTGTTGCCATTCTTCCACTGCCATTGCCACATCATCGACGTGAAAATTAACCATCACGTTACTTGACATAAGCACTTTATTTTTAAAAAAAAATTATGCTCACATATTCAATTAGTAACATCACGTATAGTACAGGACATATGTTCAGATATATGTTCACTTCTGTGTTGATCAAATACATCGACTCTCGTCCTCACATTCAAGTCACATTTTAGTGTAACCAAGAATCACAACACGACATTTCCAACATGGCGGCCTCAGTTCTTGGCCGTTATCTCTATCTTGGTGTCTCAGTTAAAACTATCTAATATCAAATTAGCATGCACAAAGTTTTACTGTTGCACCGCCTCTGACTGAACAGAGGGGCCACTCTCTACAATATCCATACTTACGCCAACTACATGTGACCAGAGTGGCTACGCTCTACAATGCCCCCTTCTCAAGGTACCTACGTGAGATCGGAACGTTGCTACTGGCTACAAGATCCCTACTCACGCCAACTACGCGTGACCAGATTTGCTACTCTCTACAATACTCCTTGTCGTGCTACCCAAGTGCTACCAGAATGTTGCTACTGGCTAGAATACCACTACTCGTGCCATCTGTGTGTGACCACAAGTGCAAGTTGGAAGGCTCTCGAAACGTGGCATTGTCAGCGACAAGTGCACAACAAGGGCACGTACGATGTCACCGTAAGAGGTCAAGAGCTGCAGCCCTGTCGTGAGATGCCTGGCATTAATGTAACTGACGCCTTTCATGATCTGCTACTCTCTCAACCCAAAACGTTATGCCAATTATTGTTTATTTATACGTCATCAAACCTTAGTTATTTACGTGGGGGGGGGGTAAGATCGAGGTAATAACGGGGACACGGGGGTTATGTTTACAAAAGGGAATTTCAATGTGACTCGACTCCCCAGGTGTTGAACGGGGCATGTTATCATTCAGGCAGACACGAGCCATGTTATCATTCAGGCAGACACGGGGCATGTTATTATTCAGGCAGAAACGGGGCATGTTATCATTCAGACAGGCACGGGAATGTTATCATCCAGGCAGGCACGGGCCTGTCATCATTCAGGCAGGCACGAGACATGTTATCATTAAGGCAGACATGGGCCTGTCATCATTCAGGCAGGCACGGAGCATGTTATCGTTTAGGCAGGCACGGGCATGGTTTCATTCAGGCAGGCATCGGCATGTTATCATTCAGGCAGGCTAGCCAGAACTCAGAGTGTCAATGACAAGCCAAACAGCCAATAACGAGTTAGACAGCCAGGTAAAAACTCAAACAGCCAATAACAAGTCAGACAGCTAAGTTACAAGTCAGAGAGCCAACTGACAACATTACAGCCAATAGCAAGTCAGACAGCTAAGTGACAAATCAGAGAGCCAACTGACAATTCTGACAGCTAAGTGACATTTTTACAGCTAGATAACAACACAGAAATCAGGGTATAACAGACAGAAAGATAATAACTGAGGCAGCCCAGTAACAACTGAGACAGCCAAGTAACAACTCTGACAACCCAGTAAAACTGAGACAGCCATGTAACAACCGAGACAGCCCAATAACAATTTAGATAGCTAACTAAAAACCCAGACAGCCACATATCAACCCAGACAGCCAACTGTTAACTCTGAAGGCCAACCGACAAGTATGACAACCGACTGGCAACTCTGACAGTCAAGAAACAACTCCATCAGGCAAGTCTAGGCAGTCAGAAATAGCTTTACGTTAGAAGAGCAAGCCATTCGTCTGGGCCAGCTGTATCTTTAGGCACGTCCACTCCGTCGAGAGCACCTTGACCAGCAGTTCTTGACCTAAATCCGTCCAGATTTGAATGCACTTGATCACGCCCTGCTCTGAAACTGACCAATGCCCACGAGCTATTGGTCCGAACTCGGCATCTGTGTTCTCATGAGGGGCGAACTTCTCAAGCAAATCAAACCTTCGTATGCCATAGAAAATAAAACAGTAACACTAAAATAATATAAAAACATTCTTTATTTCTTTTTGATGTAAACTTTCCCCGTATAAACAGCAATAAACAGCACGGCCCAAACTTTGCTAACTAACGTTGTTATCTTTTGATACTCGTCACAGGGCTCGGATGATTTCGATTTCTCTGAACAGCACGAACCATTACAGTGGCTATCAAATGTTGTCTTGCCCTGGGACAGCGGTTCACAAACGGTGGGTCGCAACCCCTTTGGTGGTCGAACGGCCCTTAGACAGGGGTCACCTAAGACCATGGGTAAAAACATATTTATGAAGTAGCAACGAAAATAATTTTATGGTTGGGGGGTCACCACAACACGAGGTAATGTATTAAAGGGTCACGGCATTAGGAAGTTTGAGAACCACAAGCCTGGGGGATCTGCCCGGTGGGATGGGGCGGGGGGGGGCGACAACACATGATCTATAATCAATTTTTATTTAAAGGTGGGTTACTGAGATTCCTCGCTGAGTCTTTTTCTGAGAAACCCATCAAAGGTTTTAAATGTTGTCTTTGAGTCTGTTCAACTTCCCTGTGATCACTTAAAACTATTCACCGTGTCTTTGCAGTTTCTTTGATCAACTTCAAGACACGTGAAAGGAATTGTGTTTGATAGTCTTTATCGGCTTCAACTAAAACACTGATGGAACTTCAAAGTTAGACGCCCCACTGTCAGAGAATCGTTTTTCAGTGTCCAATACATTTAGTACCAACCCAAAACTCTTTATGCAAGTTTTCGAAATCGACTCTAAATTAAAAAAACTCTCTGATCCAGATAGAAGCGGACTGGAACTTTCTGACCCCGATGGATGCGGACTGGAACTATCTGACCCCGATGGATGCTGACTGGAACTTTCTGACCCCGATGGATGCTGACTGGAACTTTCTGAACCCGATGGATGCGGACTGGATATCTCTGACCCCAATAGATGCACAGTGGAACTCTCTGACCCAACATTTAACCTTGCTCTGTTAGTGACATTAAATTCCTGGAACTACTTTGTGGCACAACTTGAGACCACCGTAACTAACCCTTGAATTATCGAGTTATCACAGATAAGTTTATTCATGAGCAAAACTTGATAACGCCTGCTCTCCCACACATTGCCGGGTTTATTCCGGTTACGTCTATTCATGAGCCCAAAGTGAGAACCCCTGCACTTCTTCTAAATACCCGGGTTACTCCTGAAAAGTTTATTCAATAATAAAGATGATTAAAATAATAGACCTAGTTACGATCCATCCCCTTCAGGAACGACATCGCACGTCCAATCTAAAGTAGCAGAAAACAGCGGCATTAACTCCTACGATCAGGTGGAAGTAACCGTGCCATTTAGGGGAGGTGAGCAGCTGCGTTAACCCGGCGTGAATGTCTGAGTAGCTAATCTTGTTTTATTTTTTTTCACCCCTAGAGTTTTCTGTTCTAGGTCGATGGAGATGTTTAAAACGTAAACAGCAATCAAGTCGCGTGTTGCAGAAGCTGCTCGCCTGATTTTGTTCGATTCGATACAACAAATAATTTCCTGGATCCTTTGAACGCCATATTACAGATTAACTAGTGTAAACTCGTTTCCGGCAATTTGATCGAAAGAAATTTCGTCGACGGTAAATTGGTCGACGGTAATATGATCGAACGGAAATTTGGCCGAATCTTCTTTTCAATTTTTACGTAAAAATTTTGCATCAAATTTCTTTTTGAACGAATTATTTTGTTTTACTAAATAGTATAGTGGGTTCAAAAAGAAATTTGATGAAAATTTCAACGTGCGAACGGAAAATAATCAATATAAAATAGAAACATTGCTATCAGGACTGGTCAGGATAAACGCTGCTGATCTGTATAGTCAAGATTAATGCTGCTAATCCATATCGTCACGATAACAGCTGCTGTATCACTATCGATACTTCCATTCACCACTAGGCGCTATGATTCAAATCCACGAGTCAATATTCTAAAGAACATTATAGCCAGTGTGATGACGAGTTCCCCCAGACATACCAAGGTCACCGCCATCTTGTTGAAAATGGGTCCTCATACTTCTGTTTTTTGATATATGATAATAATGGGGTCTTCAGATAACTCGTTTTAAACTTGTTTAACTTGTTTAGCTTAGGCAACGCTCATCTTTTATTAGTGAACAATCTCTGGGCTATGATTCTTGTGAGGGAAATACATACAAATTAGATTACAAGCTGTCTCTGAGATTCCAGCCTTAACCAGATTTTAAGAATGTAATAATTGTTATAGTAATATTACACCTGCATATCTTAAAATACGGAAAGAGGAGTCGCTTCCACTTGATACAAAATGGCTGGCTGTTTCTCAGTGACATATCGACTAATTTGGTAAAAAAAAACACAAATCATAGAATGGTTACATTGGGCGCCACAATGTATATTTTACGTTCGATATACGATTTAGGAGCCATTTTTAATGGGAGAATTAGGTTGTGTGCTATGGTAATAATATTTTAACCGGAAGTAAACAATCCCGTATACAGAATAAAGCGTTTTTCAATTTCAGATTCTTAAAATACAGAAAATGGTGATAATTGGTTAGAAAAACGAGCATAGCCTTTCACTAAAATATGCCATGAGGGCTACCGTTTGGGCGTGTTTGAAAAGTCATGTCTGTCATTCATCTAAAGTCCCGCCAGTCACTCATCATTTGTCCCGCCAGTCACTCATAAAGTCAAACCAGTCACTCATCAAAGCGCGATCGAGAAAGCAACTTGACAATCCGAGCGAGTCGATAGAATCATCGCACGAGGCTAGCCATCAACACTGGCCGAAGCACTCCAAGCGTGAATGATTCATTGAAGCGTGGCAACTCGATGTCCCTCGGCGCCCAAACTTCTAACGACAATGGCAACCAATCCAGTTGATGAAATCCCGCACTCCACTCGTCTCATGTTTCTGGTGATTGTTGACACCGATGGTTTTTTTAAGTTGAAATCTGGTCATCAGGTCGACAGCGAATTTCGAGATTCTTAAACCAGGGCCTAAGGATCGAACAATAACGATCGTCAACTATGGACGTGTTGGCGTAACACAGAGTGGGACAATATAAGGATCTTTGAAGGAATAGATGTGACGCTTGCTTAACTAATCTATATTGCCATTTAACATTTCACCCCCCCCCCCTCCCCCCTTTTTACTCGCGGATACCAAATTATTTTTTGAAAAAGGGGTATCGCTGTTGGTGGCTTTAGGGTATACCTGTTGGAGGCTTTAAGGGTATAGCTGTGGATGGCCTTAGGGATATCGCTGTTGGTAGCCTTAGGGGTATCGTTGTTGGTGGCCTTAGGGGTATCACTTTTGGTGGCCTTAGGGATATCGCTGTTGGTAGCCTTAGGGGTATCGTTGTTGGTGGCCTTAGGGGTATCACTGTTGGTGGTCTTATGGGTATCACTGTTGGTGGCCTGGGGTGCATTACTGTTGGTGGCCTTAGGGGCATCGCTGTTGGTGGCCTTAGGGGTATCACTTTTGATGGCCTTAAGGGGTATCACTGTTGGTGGCCTGGGGTGTATTGTTGTTGGTGGTTTTAGGGGTATCGCTGTTGGTGGCCTTAGGGGTATCGCTGTTGGTGGCCTTAGAGGTATCGCTGTTGGTGGCTTTAGGGGTATCACTGTTGGTGGCCTGGGGTGTATCACTGTTGGTGGCCTTAGGAGTATCGCTGTTGGTGGCCTTAGGGGTATCTCTGTTGGTGGTCTTATGGGTATCACTGTTGGTGGCCTGGGGTGCATTACTGTTGGTGGCCTTAGGGGCATCGCTGTTGGTGGCCTTAGGGGTATCACTTTTGATGGGCTTAAGGGGTATCACTGTTGGTGGCCTGGGGTGTATTGTTGTTGGTGGTTTTAGGGGTATCGCTGTTGGTGGCCTTAGGGGTATCGCTGTTGGTGGCCTTAGAGGTATCGCTGTTGGTGGCTTTAGGGGTATCACTGTTGGTGGCCTGGGGTGTATCACTGTTGGTGGCCTTAGGAGTATCGCTGTTGGTGGCCTTAGGGTATCACAGTAGGTTGTTTTATGGGTATCACTGTTGGTGGCCTTAGAGGTATCGCTGTTGGTGGCTTTAGGGGTATCGCTGTTGGTGGCTTTAGGGGTGTCGCTGTTGGTGCCTTTAGGGGTATCGCTGTTGGTAACTTTAGAGGTTGATGTTGGTGGCCTTAGGGGTTGCTGTTGGTGGCCTTAGGGGTATCGCTGTTGATGGCCTGGGGTGTATCACTGTTGGTGGCCTTAGGGGTATCGCTGTTGGTGGCCTTAGGGTATCACAGTAGGTTGTTTTATGGGTATCACTGTTGGTGGCCT
This sequence comes from Lymnaea stagnalis, assembly GCA_964033795.1. NCBI lineage: Eukaryota > Metazoa > Mollusca > Gastropoda > Lymnaeidae > Lymnaea > Lymnaea stagnalis. The sequence goes on from CAXITT010000082.1 coordinate 1,031,308, forward strand.
TAGGGGTATCACTGTTGTTGGCCTTAGGGGTATCACTGTTGGTGGCCTTGGGTGTATTGCTGTTGGTGGCCTTAGGGGAAAAACTTGGTGGCCTGGGGTGTATTGCTGTTTGTGGCTTTAGGTGTATCGCTGTTGGTGGCCTTAGGGGAAAAACTTGGTGGCCTTGGGTGTATTGCTGTTGGTGGCCTTAGGGGAAAAACTTGGTGGCCTGGGGTGTATTGCTGTTGGTGCCTTTAGGGGTATCGCTGTTGGTGGCCTTAGAGGTGTCGCTGTTGGTGCCTTTAGGGGTATCGCTGTTGGTGGCCTTAGAGGTGTCGCTGTTGGTGCCTTTAGGGGTATCGCTGTTGGTAACTTTAGAGGTTGATGTTGGTGGCCTTAGGGGTATCGCTGTTGGTGGCCTTAGGGGAAAAACTTGGTGGCCTGGGGTGTATTGCTGTTGGTGGCTTTAGGGGTATCGCTGTTGGTGGGCTTAGTGGTGTCGCTGTTGGTGCCTTTAGGGGTATCGCTGTTGGTAAGTTTGGAGGTTGATGTTGGTGGCCTTAGGGGTATCGCTGTTGGTGGCCTTAGGGGAAAAACTTGGTGGCCTGGGGTGTATTGCTGTTGGTGGCTTTAGGGGTATCGCTGTTGGTGGCCTTAGAGGTGTCGCTGTTGGTGCCTTTAGGGGTATCGCTGTTGGTAACTTTAGAGGTTGATGATGGTGGCCTTAGGAGTATCGCTGTTGGTGGTCTTATGGGTATCACTGTTGGTGGCCTGGGGTGTATTGCTGTTGGTGGCCATAGGGGTATCACTGTTGGTGGCCTTAGGGGTATCACTGTTGGTGGCCTTGGGTGTATTGCTGTTGTTGAGCTGGGGTGTATTGCTGTTGGTGGCCTTAGGGGAAAAACTGTTGGTGGCCTGGGGTGTATTGCTGTTGGTGGCTTTAGGGGCATCGCTGTTGGTGGCTTTAGGGGCATAGCTGTTGTTGGGCTGGGGTGTATTGCTGTTGGTGGCCTTAGGGGAAAAACTGTTGGTGGCCTGGGATGTATTGCTGTTGGTGGCTTTAGGGGCATCGCTGTTGGTCGCTTTAGGTGTATCGATGTTGTTGGGCTGGGATTTATCGCTGTTGGTTGCCTTAGGGGTATAGCTGTGTGGTGGCCTGATGGATAACGCTGTAGGTGGCCCTAATAAAAACGATGACCCTTCAGAATTGATTTAACTAAATGGCTCTTTCTTCTTCTTCTTCTTGTTCTGCAATAGTGTTCGTCGCATGTTTTCAAACTGGCCTGTGAAAATGATCTCGCCCACTTTGCTCCGAATGTATCATGTTACTTTGAATGGTTATTAATTTCAGATATTAACCTTCTCAAGAACTTCAAAAGTGAAATGTGCATAGTATGTTCATTTGGCTTCAGATTGCGCACACTTGTTTACAAAGTTTTACCGAATGGATTAAAGAGGTCCACTCTGAAGTTCGGAGATTTCCGATTGCGACCACACGTCATGGGGCCGGTGTATTTATTGTTATCGTGACCAGGAAATGGAAATGTCTTAGAGTAGTGTCCCCTGTGGCTATCCTTTCCCTGATCATTCTCCAGTGAAGTTTAGGCCAGAGGTTCTAAAGTTAATCAAATTATTATGATACATTTTTTTTAAAAATTACTTATAATTACGAATACATGGAGCTGCGAGCATGCTGTACGTAACAAGATTTAAACCAGTGAATGAGGGCAGTTATCAGTGAATAAGGGCAGATAACAGGGAATAAGGGCAGATAACTGAGAATGAGGACAGAGAATAATAATAATAATAAAGTTTATTTGAAAATCACGCTTCATCTCCAAAGGCTCGAAGCGGATTAAATCATATCGATGGATTTACAGACTTTAAGATTGAGACAACGCCTTTGTCAGAGAATACACTCAAAAGACAGGTGCCCCTTTCTCCATCAAGACACTAGAAGAAATACGCATTACCTCAAGTCATGGCAAAGCTCCAAGTCTAGTCTCCATCCCAGATGAATCCTACGAAGAAGGGGCTGCATTCTGCAAGGCCCCACCATCTGTTCAAAATAATGTGGTAGCAATTGACGTTCCTGGAGGACTTCAGAGATACCACTATCCTTCACTACGATCTGGTGTTCTTAAAACTAATCCTTCTATGAGGTTAGATAACTGAAAACGATGGCAGATAAATAAGACGTTTTTTCTGGAACTGTTGTTGATGAAGACATTCAATAAAACTTTTGGTTTACATGTGGTTCATTGCTTTAACAGATAACATTACAGGTGATTCGATGATTTAACAGGTGACGTTACAGGTTATTCATTGATTTAACAGGCACCGTTACAGGTTATTCATTAATTTAACAGGCACCATTACAGGGTATACATTGATTTAACAGGCACCATTACAGGGTATACATTGATTTAACAGGTGCCGTTACATGTGATTCAATGATTTAACAGGCACCGTTACAGGTGATTCATTGATTTAACAGGCACCGTTACAGGTGATTCATTGATTTAACAGGCACCGTTAAAGGTGATTCATTTATTTAACAGGCACCGTTACAGGTTATTCATTGATTTAACAGGCACCATTACAGGGTATACATTGATTTAACAGGTGCCGTTACATGTGATTCATTGATTTAACAGGCACCGTTACAGGTGATTCATTGATTTAACAGGCACCGTTACAGGTTATTCATTGATTTAACAGGCACAGTTACAGGTTATTCATTGATTTAACAGGCACCGTTACAGGGTATACATTGATTTAACAGGTGCCGTTACATGTGATTCATTGATTTAACAGGTACCTTTACAGGTGATTCATTGATTTTACATGCACCGTTACAGGTTATTCATTGATTTAACAGGTATCTTTACAGGTGATTCATTGATTTTACATGCACCGGCACAGGTTATTCATTGATTTAACAGGCACCATTACATTGTATACATTGATTTAACAGGTGCCGTTACAGGTGATTCATTGATTTAACATGCACCGTTACAGGTTATTAATTGATTTAACAGGCACCATTACAGGGTATACATTGATTTAACAGGTGCCATTACAGGTTATTCATTGATTTAACAGGCCCCGTTACAGGTTATTCTTTGATTTAACAGGCACCATTACAGGGTATATATTGATTTAACAGGTGCCGTTACAGGTGATTCATTGATTTAACATGCACCGTTACAGGTTATTGATTGATTTAACATGCACCGTTACAGGTTATTAATTGATTTAACAGGCACCATTACAGGTTATACATTGATTTAATAGGTTCCCGTTACAGGTTATTGATTGATTTAACAGGCACCGTTACAGGGTATACATTGATTTAACAGGTGCCGTTACATGTGATTCATTGATTTAACAGGTACCTTTACAGGTGATTCATTGATTTTTACATGCACCGTTACAGGTGATTCATTGATTTAACAGGTATCTTTACAGGTGATTCATTGATTTTACATGCACCGGCACAGGTTATTCATTGATTTAACAGGCACCATTACATTGTATACATTGATTTAACAGGTGCCGTTACAGGTGATTCATTGATTCAACAGGTGCCGTTAAATGTGATTAATTGTTTCTACAGGTACTGTTACAGGTTATTATTTGATTTAACAGGTACCGTTACAGGTTATTCATTGATTTAACAGGCACCGTTACAGGTTATTCATTGATTTAACAGGCACCGTTACAGGTGAGTCATTGATTCAACAGGTTCCGTTATAGGTGATTCATTGATTTAACAGGCATCGTTCCAGGTTATTCATTCATTTAACAGGCGCCGTTACAGGTGATTCATTGATTTAACAGGCACCGTTACAGGTGATTCATTGATTTAACAGGCGCCGTTACAGATGATTCATTGATTTAACAGGTACCGTTAAAGGTGATTAATTGTTTCAACAGGTACTGTTACAGGTTATTTATTGATTTAACAGGTACCGTTACAGGTGATTCATTGATTTAACAGGCACCGTTACAGATGATTCATTGATTCAACATGTGCCGTTACAGGTGATTCATTGATTCAACAGGTGCCGTTAAATGTGATTAATTGTTTCTACAGGTACTGTTACAGGTTATTATTTGATTTAACAGGTACCGTTACAGGTGATTCATTGATTTAACAGGCACCGTTACAGGTGATTTATTGATTTAACAGGCACCGTTAAAGGAGATTCTTTGATTTAACAGGTACCGGTAAAGGTGATTCTTTGATTTAACAGGTACCGTTAAAGGTGATTCTTTGATTTAACAGGTACCGGTAAAGGTTCGTCTTTGATTTATCAGGTACCGGTAAAAGGTGATTCTTTGATTTAACAGGTACCGTTAAAGGTGATTCTTTGATTTAACAGGTACCGTTAAAGGTGATTCATTGATTTAACAGGCACCGTTAAAGTTTGGTATGGTCATCTTTGAATTTAGTGGTCATCTGGTCTTGGTAGTATGGTCATCTTTGAATTTAGTGGTCATCTGGGCTTGGTATGGTCATCTTTGAATTAAATGGTCGTCTGGGCTTGGTATGGTCATCTTTGAATTTAGTGGTCATCTGGGCTTGGTATGGTCATCTTTGAATTAAATGGTCGTCTGGGCTTAGTATGGTCATTTTTTAAAATTTAGTGATCGTCTGGTCTTGGTATGGTCATCTTTGAATTTAGTGGTCATATGGCCATAGAGTGGGCCTCTGGTTATTGATTGGTAATCTACGCATGGAATTTTATCTCAGCATGAAGTGGTCATCTAGGTATAATATGATCACATGGGCATATAATTGCCTTACAAAAAAATGAAAAAGTACTCTCAGAGTGGAGTGGTCATCTGTGAGTTCAATTGGACAATGAATGGTCATGTGACAAGTAATGAAAATCTAGAATCCAAATAATTAGATAACTGCTAACAAGAAAAAAGACAATTTTTAAAGCAGTTTCTTATACATAAGCTTGTAACCGAGGCAAGGACGGGCAGCGAATCCAAGGTTGCTAAGAAAGACCTACGGGCAGCGAATCCAAGGTTGCTAAGAAAGACCTACGGGCAGTGAATCCATGGTTGCTTAGAAAGACCTAAGGGCAGCGAATCCAAGGTTGCTAAGAAAGACCTACGGGCAGCGAATCCAAGGTTGCTAAGAAAGACCTAAGGGCAGCGAATCCATGGTTGCTTAGAAAGACCTAAGGGCAGTGAATCCAAGGTTGCTCAGAAAGACCTACGGGGAGCGAATACAAGGTTGCTCAGAAAGACCAGAGGGCAACGAATACAAGGTTGCTCAGACAGACCTAAAAGTACAGATAAAATATTCATATGGATCACTTTGCACCCGTCAGCAGTCAATAACCTTGTTTCGACCAGTACACAAAAGCGGGCCATCCATAAATTACGTACACATAAGAAATTCTTCCCCTCGTTGCACGCTCCAACATTTTTGGAAGAATCCCACCCCCACACACCAGATTTCCCTTAGGGTAGGTGGAAATCGATGCCTTAAACGTAGTCTATAGGGAAAATAAAACTCTAACTACTCTGAGACCCCACCCTTCCCCTGTTTAACATGTATCCAAAATTCTTATTGGGTACACTCCAAACTTAACATGCACATCCCATGCCTTGATCTCATCACCCCAAACTTAAAATGTACATCCCATGCCATGATCTCATCACCCCAAACTTAACATGCACATCCCATGCAATGATCTCATCTCCCCAAACTTAACATGCACATCCGATGCCTTGATCTCATCACCCCAAACTTAACATGTACATCCCATGCCTTGATCTCAACACCCCGAACTTAACATGCACATACCATGCCTTGATCTCATCACCCCAAACTTAAAATTTACATCCCATGCCATGATCTCATCACCCCAAACTTAACATGCACATTCCATGCAATGATCTCATCTCCCCAAACTTAACATGCACATCCGATGCCTTGACCTCATCACCTCAAACTTAAAATGTACATCACATGCCTTGATCTCATCACGCCAAACTTAAAATGTACATCCCATGCCATGATCTCATCACCCCAAACTTAACATGCACATTCCATGCAATGATCTCATCTCCCAAAACTTAACATGCACATCCGATGCCTTGATCTCATCACCCCAAACTTAACATGTACATCCCATGCCTTGATCTCAACACCCCGAACTTAACATGCACATACCATGCCTTGATCTCAACACCCCAAACTTAACATGCACATCCCATGCCTTGATCTCATCACCGCAAACTTAACATGTACATCCCATGCCTTGATCTCATCTACTCAAACTTAACATGCACATCCGATGCCTTGATCTCATCACCCCAAACTTAACATGTACATCCCATGCCTTGATCTCAACACCCCGAACTTAACATGCACATCCCAATGCCTTGATCTCATCACCCCAAACTTAAAATGTACATCCCATGCCATGATCTCATCACTCCAAACTTAACATGCACATCCCATGCAATGATCTCATCTCCCCAAACTTAACATGCACATCCGATGCCTTGATCTCATCACCCCAAACTTAACATGTACATCCCATGCCTTGATCTCAACTCCCCGAACTTAACATGCACATACCAAGCCTTGATCTCATCACCCCAAACTTAAAATGTACATCACATGCCTTGATCTCATCACGCCAAACTTAAAATGTACATCCCATGCCATGATCTCATCACCCCAAACTTAACATGCACATTCCATGCAATGATCTCATCTCCCCAAACTTAACATGCACATCCGATGCCTTGATCTCATCACCCCAAACTTAACATGTACATCCCATGCCTTGATCTCAACACCCCGAACTTAACATGCACATACCATGCCTTGATCTCATCACCCCAAACTTAAAATGTACATCCCATGCCATGATCTCATCACCCCAAACTTAACATGCACATTCCATGCAATGATCTCATCTCCCCAAACTCAACATGCACATCCGATGCCTTGATCTCATCACCGTAAACTTAACATGTACATCCCATGCCTTGATCTCATCTCCTCAAACTTAACATGCACATCCGATGCCTTGATCTCATCACCCCAAACTTAACATGTACATCCCATGCCTTGATCTCAACACCCCGAACTTAACATGCATATCCCATGCCTTGATCTCATCACCCCAAACTTAAAATGTACATCCCATGCCATGATCTCATCACCCCAAACTTAACATGCACATCCCATGCAATGATCTCATCCCCAAACTTAACATGCACATCCGATGCCTTGATCTAATCACCCCAAACTTAACATGCACATCCGATGCCTTGATCTCATCACCCCAAACTTAACATGTACATCCCATGCCTTGATCTCATCACCCCAAACTTAACATGCACATCACATGCCTTGATCTCATCACCTAAAACTTAACATACACGCCCCAGTTCCTTGATTTTACCATCCCAAAGTTAACATTTATATCAATTGCCTTGATCTTACACCACAAACTTAACATGTACCTACCATAACTTGATCTTAGCCGCCGAAACTTAATATGTACATCCCAATGCCTTGATCTTATCACCCCCCTTCCCCCAACTTAACACGCACTCCCCATGTCTTGCTCGTTCCACCATGACACGCCACGTATTTCACCCAGCCTTGCACTGTTCATTCCCCCATCCCAGCAAGTTTGGCCATTTACTCTCTATGTACGCACATACATTTCACTTGTCTGACCCAGAGTATTGTTAGGGACGAGATTTTATCTCAAAGTTTATTTCTAAACCATTCCCCTCAGAGAGCGATGACATTGCTTTTCCCATTGACTTGATGCTCTTATACGATGACGTAAAGCTATACACACTCTCCGCCATATTTCGAGAACAAAATGCTAGGGTACATAACACATAAATCACAGAACCTTCCGGCACGTCTAGACCGGAACACGGCCTTAGCACAGCCAGCCAAAGTTGGCTTCCATTTTCTGATACCTGGTTATAACTACCGTGATAACGTCAGCAACGATGGAGATCACCGTTCCTCACGCGACCGGGCCATTCTCCTGTGCTGTCCAGGGAGTCCCGCGTCCAGCTGTTCGATGATTAGCCATCCAGCCGTCGACCCACGCTTGACCTGGGCCACCAGATCTGTGACACGCTGAGTACTCAACCCCGTGCTCCGTGGCTACTCACGCGAGCTGGTGACAGCCAGGGAAAGGGGGTTTGGGAGAGAGGGGCCTGGGGTCTCGGTTGGTTCTTTTGGTAGTCGATGGTCAGTGACCGATTATTGTGAACACCAAAGATAGTTTGCATGAAATTAATGAAGGCTATTTTTTTAAAATGTTATTTTTTGTTCCTGCGCTTGTATCACGTAAACAAGTGTGGGGTCAAGACAGATCTGACCTTTTTTAAAGCCATAAGATTGGCTTGGTGTATAGAATTTAATTTTTTTTAAAAAATCGTTTCAATAATAAAAGAGTTACAAGATCTTTATAATTGGTGGTAATGGAATTATTCTGACTTTATTTTGCCAAAGTTTGATAAGACATTTAGCCATTGAAGTAAACACGTGACCGAAGTCTGAGTAGACATTCAGCCATTGAAGTGGACATGTGCCAAATGTCTGATAAGACATTCAGCCATTGAAGTAAATACGTGACCCAAGTCTGATAAGACATTCAGTCATTGGAGTAGACATGTGACCCAAATCGGATAAGACATTCAGTCATTGGAGTAGACATGTGACAAAAGTCTGATAAGATATTCAACAATTGAAGAAGACACGTTTTCAAATATGGCTACCCTATCTATGACCGTCATGTATACATTTAATTATAAATAGATTTCACACGAACATTAAAGCTTCCTTTACATTACTAAGCCTTGGTAGCTTTGAAACATGAAACCTTTCTTTTCCGACGACTCTTGTCAATTATTTTAATTCCGCGACTCCGCAAATTCATTTCATCGCAATTGTCAAAACCCGCTACACTTGTTGCGTGTGACGTAATCGAATCATGAGATGTAAGTCGTATACATATATATAGCGGTCGTGTATTTATTGTATCACATCAATATCTCAGACTAAACAACTTTCGGAGTGACTCCGACAAGACTACAAGCTTCTCCGGCTGACTCCGACAAGACTACAAGCTTCTCCGACAGACTCCGACATGACTACAAGCTTCTCCGACAGACTCCGACAAGACAACAAGCTTCTCCGACAGACTCAAACAAGACTACACGCTTCTCCGACACACTTCGACACGACTACAAGCTACTCCGGCTGACTCCGACACGACTACAAGCTTCTCTGACAGACTGCGACAAGACTACAAGCTTCTTCGACTGACACCAGGAGAATCTCAATCAACAAGAAATTGTCGTCATTATGTTTATTAAAAAAAGTTTTTTTTTTTTTTTTTAAAATCATACCGCGCCCTACCAAGCTTGACAACCGTCATGGTGTTTGACACTTATTTCTGCTATTGTCACGTCAGACACTGTAATAATGTTGAAGGCAAGGTTTTCAGTACAGACAAGACTACAAGCTTCTTCGACTGACACCAGGAGAATCTCAATCAACAAGAAATTGTCGTCATTATGTTTATTAAAAAAAGTTTTTTTTTTTTTTTTAAAATCATACCGCGCCCTACCAAGCTTGACAACCGTCATGGTGTTTGACACTTATTTCTGCTATTGTCACGTCAGACACTGTCATAATGTTGAAGGCTAGGTTTTCAGTACCGTTATGATTATGAAATAAACGTATTATGTTTTGAGAATCGGCGATTAGCAAAAACAATACGAAAAAGGGAACTGAGAGAAACTGTGCAAAGAAGACGATACCAAAACTAGTGACGGTAGTAATATTCATTTAGATATCGATTACAAATTCAAATTCGAATACAGCAACAAAATACTCTATCAACTTACAATACAGCACCGCGACGGAAACGTTCACTCCTCAAGAATACAAATACGAATCACAGAACCTTTTCGGCACGTTTAGGCCGGAACACTTCCAGGCACAGTTGACTTCCGTTTTCTTCTCATAGCACGACAACAACCGTCACGACGTCTAAAACTGCCAACACTGATCTACGCCACCGAGGACTTGATGTCAACTTGGCACTGACACACGAGATCGAACAGTCAAAGACATATTGATTCAATGTTTGCTAACACTGAAAGTATGGCTGTGACTAGCCATCGAAACGCACAGAAAAACCAGTCAATTCTATATTCAAACTCCTTTCTGGAGTTGAGTGTTGGTTCGTTTTTACTGAATTAAATCTAACCACATACTTTTTTTAAAGACAAATTGCAGACATGCTAGAAATCACGATATAGGCTGTTTGGTCTCTATCTCTCTCAAGAAAGGAATCGCATTTTATAGACAAAATAATCGCGACTGAAATCAATATTGTCATTACATTGTTTATATAATGTTGACATGTTTAGATAATGTTGACATGTTTAATGTTGACATGTTTAGATAATGTTGACATGTTTAGATACTGTTGACATGTTTAGATAATGTTGACATGTTTAGATAATGTTGACATGTTTAGATAATGTTGACATGTTTAGATAATGTTGACATGTTTAATGTTGACATGTTTAGATAATGTTGACATGTTTAGATAATGTTGACATGTTTAATGTTGACATGTTTAGATAATGTTGACATGTTTAGATAATGTTGACATGTTTAGATAATGTTGACATGTTTAGATAATGTTGACATGTTTAGATAATGGTGACATGTTTAAAGTTGACATTTTAAGATAATGTTGACACGTTGAATGTTGACTTGTTTAGATAATGCGCACATGTTTAGAGGATATGACTTGTGACCTAAAACAGATATTATTACATACAATGCGGCACCTTCCAAAGTGGGATGCAAGGGACAGGAGGCATGGATCTGGTTGTTTTGGTGTCAACAAGATTGAATAACACTGAACCTTTTTACAATGTGTTTACCTTGTTAGTTTGAAATACCTTTCATAAAATATTATTACAAAAGTTGATATCCGTTTATTTTCTTGTCACACATGTAACTCACTAATCCGAGTAACCAATAATCCGAGTAACCAATAATCCGAGTAACCAATAATCCGATTAACCAATAATCCGAGTAACCAATAATCCGAGTAACCAATAATCCGAGTAACAATGGATGTTTGGAGGCTTTCTTCAAAGATCTGTCAACCAGTTATTTCCCACCCTTTAGGGTCTCCTACCACTTAGAACGATTGACTCATGCCACGTGCCAAACGTTTTTATAACGCTCCCAATCCCGGATTTCGATCCCTAGGATTCATTACAAGTTCCGCCACTGAGCCCTGTTCTAATTTATGGACTCCACCCTTTTTTTTTCCCGATTTCTCGATACGCCTCTGACTCCCTTTTTTTTTTTTCTAAGTGACTTGATGGAAGATTCTGCCAGGTTTCTAGCATAAAGAATTGTGTAAGACAAATGATCCTTTGAAGCACCGGTGTATTCATTAATTAGCCTAGTTATTCGGCAGAACCTGACAGGATCTGTCTTGTAGAAACCTCTCTTTCTGTTGGGGGAGGGGGGGGGGATTTATTTCGATTCTCTCTCAATCCCTGCATGCATTTTTAGAGTTTCACAAAGCCTTCAGGGTTTTCGCTAGAGTACGTCACATCATTTATGGGTCAGAACCCCTCAGGGTTTTTTTTTTGTTGTTTTTTTTTTTAAATGTCCGTTTGCATACGTATTCCTAAGGCAAGAAGAAGATTTTTTTCCCTAGGACCAGCTTCTTTATTTCTTGAGGCGGTACGTGGTCATTTGAATATTTTAAATTTTCGTGAAGCCTTATAATTGGTAGGCTTAACTGGGATTTGGGGACAGATGGCTGCCCAATAAAGGTGATACTTACGCCCAAAAAAGAGAAAGTTTTGTTTTAAAAATCCTTTTAAATTAACTTCGTTTTTTGTTCGCGTGCTTATTTCTGTCTGAGTGTGGGGGGACAAATCTTCGGACGGCTAATTGACCCACTTCCCGTCAACCTTCGAACTGAAACTTGGCACACAGATTCGTCGCCGATGACAACAAATTCTGCCAAATTTTCAGCCCCACCCTCCTCGTGCTAATATTTTATAACGGATTTCATGTGAACAACTTTCTGTTCAGAGGTTGTTTAATTTAAAGTTCGTTTTCTTTTATTCGGTCATTGAGATGCAAGAAATGATCATTTAGATAATATAACTGTAAGCATATGGACAGAGGCGTAGGAAGGGGTCCGATGTGGACGATCTGCCAAGAGTGGCACTGCTTTCTTTAATAGGAGAGGCGTTAGTTTCAGGCAATTTCAACGTTTTTTTGTTTTTGTTTTGTTTTTTTATTCTTGAAAGTGTGGTGGTAAAAATCATGGCCCGACCCTGGTGGGCACTAACCTAGTGGGCACTACCTGGTGGGCACTAACCTAGTGGGCACTACCTGGTGGGAACTACCTGGTGGGCACTACCTGGTGGGCACTACCTGTTGGGCACTACCTGGTGGGCACTACCTGGTGGGCACTAACCTAGTGGGCAATACCTGGCGGGCACTACCTGGTACCTGGTGGGCACTACCTGGTGGGCAATACCTGGTGGGCACTACCTGGTGGGCACTACCTGGTGGGCACTACCTGGTGGGCACTACCTGGTGGGCACTACCTGTTGGGCAATACCTGGTGGGCACTAAACCTTAGCTACGACACTGAAAAGACACTTCAAGGATGTTTTGGGGTCAGGCAGCTACGCATACCGCCAGCAGCGAGCGGAAAAATCCCCCATCTTCAGTGATCCCTCACGTCACCGGCAACACAAACCCTTCAACACCATAACACCGATTCTCTCCTCCTCCCACTCCATCCCACATCATCCTTATCGAATGGCCTGCCCCCCCCCTACTCGAATCACAAGCCTCCTCTCCCTCCTGAATGCTTAGCCTTCCCACCAAATGGCCAGCCTCTGTCTGTAACTTCACGTGAACTATCATTAAAAGCGTCCAACGGTCGAGGCCGGCTAATAAAGCCAGGCGAGACCGTCTAGCATTAATTAAGCCCGGAGTCTATAAAAAGTCCGGTGTGGCGTTGTCCAGGGCTCACCTAACGACTTCGTTAAGTCTGATCGCAACCCCTCCTCCCCCCCCCCCCCCCCCGTCCGTCGAAAGGGCTGTTCATTGTTTTCAAATTAGAACTACTAAGGAACTTAAGGGTGTGGTGGGGGGTAGGGTGTGGGGGTAGGGTGTGGGGGTGGGGGAGCCGATGGTTCGACGAAGTTAAGGAGGAGAAGGGGCGTGGGTGGATTAGCTAAGGTAGTCAGGAAAAGAGACGGTTCGACATGGTCTCAAACTCACCCAGCCTGGCACAAGGGACCTTGGCTCAAATTCACGCAACCTGGCACATGGGACCTTGGCTCAAAGTCACGCAGCCTGGCACATGGGACCTTGGCTCAAACTCACCCAGCCTGGCACATGGGACCTACGCGTAGACAAATATAACTAAAATCATCAACTGGAAAAAACGGGACACACCCAAGGAGGGTTGATTTTTTTTTTTTTTTTTTTGGGGGGGGGGGGGAAATTCGTCGGAAACTGTTTATTGAAATATGCTCATTTTAACTATGTTGAGAACTAGAAATCTTTTTAAATTTTCCTTCAGTTTTGTAATTTAATTTAAACCCTGAGGCATATCATAAACGAAAAAAATAATTTAGGTTTGTTTTTTTTTTTTTTTTTTTTGGGGGGGGGGGGGGAAATTCGTCGGAAACTGTTTATTGAAATATGCTCATTTTAACTATTTTGAGAACTAGAAATCTTTTTAAATTTTCCTTCAGTTTTGTAATTTAATTTAAACCCTGAGGCATATCATAAACGAAAAAAATAATTTTGCAGTGAATACTTATTTATTTTATACATATTTTATAGCATAATACAACACAGCAAATTAAATTTCTCTAGTCTAGGATTTAAATTGAGGATATTTGGCTGTTGTCCCAGCCATTGTTAAAATCTACTTCCCATCTAATATAAAGTTGTCAAAACTAGAACTGACCATTTCAAAATTGTAGAGAACCTGCACGAATACAGAAAGGGTCTCCACTCTCATCTTGCGTCTTTCGTCTGTCCATTGAATGTTCATGAGCGAAAAATTCCGGCAGAGTGGTGGAGGGGGAACAGTGCAGCCATCACGCGAGCCCACATCACTACTCATCTGGCACTGGCTACACAGCTAGCCAAAATATTACTTAAAGTTATATTATACATTTGGAAGTTTTAGTGATTAGAAGATGAGTTTGGTTTTAGAAACGGGACATTTAGGCGTCCCGATAGACTTTTTCGGGACACCGGCACTGTCGTTACAAGTGACGTTGTTGTATAACACAAATACAGTATGCCCTGCAATGTTTCAGCACCATATCTTGAACGCGAACATGTTTGTAAACGGTACGTGGCGCCAGCCACTACATGTTCACTGAGGTCTCAAGAAACTTATGTTGGGTCATTGCTGAAGATGTGTCTCTCTATGGAGGAAGACAAGAATTACATAGTTGAGCACTATTTTCTCTCGTAACTGAGTGATTGTGATGAAGATTGGGGGGGGGGGGTTGGTTTGGTCGTGTTTGATAATAAAAACGGATGCAGAACAATTCAAGGACAGACGGTGCCAAGTTTGCACAGTTATGCTGTCTTTTATTACGAATTTCGCTCTTGTAGAAGAATATTGTGTCAACGGAAGAGGAAGTCTGGTCTACTAGAAACTTTTCCGATAATAAGATCCACGCCCAATGTAACAGGAGGTGCTGCGTTTCGCCCCTACGACATCCACAAGTCAAACTAAAAATCAGCATACATACATTCGCCGACTGTTTGACATCATAGCTACATTTTCGTACAGGTTGGACGACGCATGACGCAGCCAATTCATCGAGCCAGGATGATGTTTTGTGGAGGCTTCTGGCTGCGGTGCAGGAGGATCTAGATTTTATAGGAATGCGTCATTCTCCGAAGAAGGCCATATCAACTTACTGGTCAATCAGACTTCTCCTTCTGTTGACAGAATACCTTTCCAGAAGCAAGTAACGGGGTGCAGTCGATATATTTAAAAAAAAAAATCTTTAGTGGCATTGTTTGACCACATTTGCTGACACAAGGTCAACATTTACGTTCATTAGCTTTTAAGCTACAACAATTAGCTGAGTTGTAAATACTTTTTTCTTTCGCGGTGAGAAGCATTTCCAACAACAACTACTCAAGAGATAATCTTTTTCAATTCTATGGTCACGTGACATCTGGACCTATGCACAGATGATAAACTCAAGTGGTCGTTCAAGATGCGGGAGTTTCAAAACTGCAAGTGTGGACACATGCTGTACTTGACCAATGGCCGTTCAAGTTTTTTTACAAGTTTCCGACCAAAAACGAACATGTTAATTATTTGAAAAGACGAATACATGACTGTATTTGGTACCCGTTTTTTTATCTATGAAATTAAACAAGAAAGTCTTCAGATCAAAGCTTAGTGATGACCTCTGCTTAGCAGCATTGAGATTAACGTCATGTCAAGATATCAACAGAAGCATAACACAGGCTGTCTGCGTCATACGTTGTCACATGAATAGCCAAAACGTGAACGTGAAGTATGTCCTTTTCCTTGCACGCATCATTGCCAATTATTAAATTTGTGCAAACTTTATGATTGAATTAAAGTCAAGCGTAGAAAAACTATAATAATATTTAATGAATAGATTTACATTGTTTATGGTTTACATTTTTTCTGGAATCGGTCCGTCACAATGAGGCAATGGTTTAGACGTCACAATGAGGCAATGGTGTAGACGTTACAATGAGGCTATGGTGTAGACGTTACAATGAGGCAATGGTGTAGACGTTACAATGAGGCAATGGTGTATACGTTACAATGAGGCAATGGTGTACACCTCACTTCATAATTTCTTTATTTGCGTTCACCATGTAAAATGAGGCTGGCACTGCTTTTTATGATGAAAAACTATTTTTGGAAGGAATGTTGGTTTATACGTTTTTTATAGTGAAAAATGTATTAATTATTTAATAAGTTTACCAAAAAATAGATTAAATAAATATTACAAGTCACTTTAGTATTTAATTATATATATAATAAACATTTGTATAACACAAGCAGGTTAAGTAGAGCCGTCACTTGCCTTTTCGAGGCCCCCTGCAAACTGTCCGCTGTGTCCTCCCCAACTTTCATTCTATGTAGATAAAAAAACAACTTTAAAATATATGAGGTCGTCTGTAGCCGGAGGGGTTCCGCCGCCAACACGAATTTGAATTATTCAAAAAATGTATGGATTCATTAAAGATTTAAGAGAACGAGAATAACCCAGGGCAAAAAGAATATCTTGAAGAGCGTCACTACTGGAATACATATTTAGTTCTTGTTGGCCTGGAGCAGAGTGAGAGATATCCTTGATCTACTATGGCATAGTTTTGGCACTTCGAAACCGAAAGTCTGATATGCCCATCAAAATTGTCTCAAAGGAACACTGAATTCAAGTATGCGCCAAAATCAATCCCAGCGTTTTGGATTTGCCGTGAGAAACTTCGACACCCTCAATTTCTGCACTCCCCCCCCCCCACTCGCTGACAAGTGTGACAGTAATGGGTTGACGCTAAGGGTTTTCCACATGATCACACTGGGGCGCGCCACAACTGGAGTGAATTCAGTTTATNTTGTCTGGGGCACGGGGGCATCTGTACCCTTCAGCTACGCGTCTTGCCACTGGCCATGTCCCACATCCCCCCCCCCCGAAAATCTGAAATGCACCCCAAAGGAAATTATCTGAAAGAAACACTGCTATCCTGAATAACCCAAGGGAACATGGTATATGAATGATACATGAATGATACTAGATATTTGCCTCAAAATGACTGTGTTATTGTTCCGTGGTCATTGAAATTTTAAGTTTTGGAACCCTTGATTTAATGACCCCCAAAAAGTAAACAAAGAAACCGTGCATCTTAAAATATTGTGTTACCAGATGGACGTAGGTAGCAGCGACCCTTCAGTTAACCAACTTTCCCTACCACTGTCACATCCAATGCATTCTCAGGACGGCCTGCCCTCTTAAACCACAGCGATAACGTTACGAGAAAGAAGTAAAGACCGCCGTATGACGTTAGTTACACGTAACAAATCAGATCTATGGGTAACACTCGGTCGCAGACCGGAAATGAGACGACTTGCGAGGAACGGGCCGGGCAAGGGAGTTAATTTTCTGAAATGGTCACTATATCTCGACAAGTTGCTTCCCCCTGTTTGATTACACCGCCGCTCCGGGGGTCTGGGTCTCGGTGATTGGATACACAGAGTAATTATTCTGAAGGTCTAAAATTTCTTTACACCGAGTAGACTTGACAGTGATTCGTGCCGCAGACACACACTGGCGGGACGTAGAGCTCTCCAACACCCAACACAAAATGGACGATTTTTTTCCATTGTGCCGTTGTCAGTTTCATTGTTTTTTTTTTCTATCTACAACGCCTTCATGTCTTTTAAGTGATTCTCAGTCTATTGCGCGAAATGCGATCTGAAAAAAGATTATTGAAATCAAATTTAGGTCTGTATTAGGAGTTTAAGTTATTTTATTTTATAAAATTTTCCCATAATGGATTAAGATGTAGTATTATTAGAAGACTGTGACGTAAAACGCAAAACAACGTCATTTTTAGATATGCGACAAATCAGTGCGCGACTGAGTTTCGCGGTATCTCTAATACCAGAGGCAACTGCGACCTCCATTTAATGTTTTTTTTCAATTAGTTGTTAAAGGTTTTCAAAATTAGAAAATTTTAGATTTTTTAAATTTTTATATTGGGACGTCACACATTTTTGACACCGATCCCTTGGTGACAAGTGTCACAAATTCTCGACCCCCCTCCCCCTATTTGTGAAGTAATTTGCAAAAGACCTCTTATCTGCCACAATTTCGCTATTATTTGCCCTAATGTCCACATTATCTGTCACAATTAAACCGTTATCTGCCATAATGTCCCCTTTAAACATAAATTAAAGGAACAAGTTAATTAAAGATAAATTTCCAACCACTGACTTCTTAAAGCAAATGACTATTAATAGCCCCAAAAATTGATGTTCAAATTCTTTGAAAGGTTACTGCATAAGAACGTTGAAAATATGTCGTCCTTGGCATTATGCCAAACGAACAAGTACAACACTTTCTGGATTTTCCGTATTTGCAGAATTGCGCACCGATGAATTTTTCCTTCGCGTCTTTAAAATGACTCCTCGAGACACAAGATTTAAAAAAAAAAAAAAAAGCAAATATCCTATTTCCCAACTGTCTTACAGAGATCTACTGGCTAGACTTGTTTCCATTCAGAAGTCTGGCAACTGTCTTACAGAGATCTACTGGCTAGACTTGTTTCAGTTCAGAAGTCTGGCAACTGTCTTACAGAGATCTACTGGCTAGACTTGTTTCCATTCAGAAGTCTGGCAACTGTCTTACAGAGATCTACTGGCTAGACTTGTTTCAGTTCAGAAGTCTCGCAACTGTCTTACAGAGATCTACTGGCTAGACTTGTTTCAGTTCAGAAGTCTCGCAACTGATTTACAGAGATCTACTGGCTAGACTTGTTTCCATTCAGAAGTCTAGCACCTGTCTTACAGAGATCTACTGGCTAGACTTGTTTCCATTCAGAAGTCTAGCACTTGTCTTACAGAGATCTACTGGCTAGACTTGTTTCCATTCAGAAGTCTGGCAATTGTCTTACAGAGATCTACTGGCTAGACTTGTTTTCATTCAGAAGTCTAGCACCTGTCTTACAGAGATCTACTGGCTAGACTTGTTTCCATTCAGAAGTCTATCAACTTTCTTACAGAGATCTATTGACTAGACTTCTGAACGGGAAAAAAAACCGTAGATTTGAAGATGGGCCCTCACTTCCGTAGACGTTGTGTCAGAGACGCAGACACAGAAAAGTCTTTGCACCCACTAACACGTCTGTCTTTGACGTTTCCTAGCGTCCTTAAACGAAATTACCCTAGTGTTTAAGTAAATTAACTTTGTGGGTAATAGTTGTCAGTTATATGGAGCGCTGACCGTGCTGGTAAGCAGACATAGACGCTTGGGAACACTTACATGGGGGCAGCTGAAGTAACAGACGGTGTGTGAACTCGGCAAGAGGAGGCAATCTAAGCTCGGTTGCAGGCTGTCCTTTTAGATAAATGATTATTTTAAAATCCAAATAGTGGCTCACACTTCGCCGTATCGCCATCTTCGACACTGCGATTAAACACTAAAGCACCAAGGGAGACAACTTTTAAACCTTATAAAAATATCTGAATGATAAACACATTTTTTGCTGAAGCAACTTCCGGTTTAAATTAAGATTAATTATTTACCGAAAGTTATTTGCATTCTTTAGTTTTCTGTTGCCTCGTAATTGAAAGTTTACACCAAAATTCACAGTTGTTAAAGTTGCATTCACAGTTATTAAAGTAGCATTCACAGTTGCTAAAGTAAAATTCACAGTTGCTAAAGTAACATTTACAGTTGCTAAAGTAACATTCACAAATGCCAATGTAACACTCACAGTTTCTAGAGTAACACTCACAGCTGCTAAAGTATCATTCACAATTGGTAAAGTAATACTCACAGTTGCTAAAGTAGCAATCATAGTTGCAAAAGTAACCTATACATGTGCTAAAATTACAATTACAGTTGTTAAAGTATCATTCACAATTGCTAAATTAATATTCACAGTTGCTAAAGTAAAATTCACAATAGCTAAAGTAACATTTACGGCTCCTAAAGTAAAATTCACAGTTGCTAAAGTAAGAATAACAGTTGCTAAAGTAATATTCACAGTTGCTAAAGTAACATTCACAGTTGCTAAAGTGTCATTTGATTTTGACTTTGAAAAACAACGCCTTCTAGGGTTGGAAATCTGGGAAAAAAAACTTTGAATTTTTCAAAAGATATGTTGACTTTTTATCAAATAAAACAATATACACAGAGGCGTAGCGTGGTGGGGGCAGAGGGGGACAGATGTTCCCGGGCGCCAGCTAGTTAGAGGCGCCAAAATGTGCTTTGATATTATTTTATTGATGAAAATAATGGGTTTGAGAGTTGAAAAAAAGAAAAAGGGGCGCTAAAAATGGATCTTGCACCCGGGCGCGAATCTTGTCCCCGGGCGCCAAACACCCTCGCTACGCCACTGAATATACATACAAGTAAATATATAAACTTATTTACAAAAACACACATATATATCGCGCATGTGAAATGTATAGAACATTTGCAACAATAAACAAAATTATGCGTTAATCTAAATGCCAAGAGAGCGTTCATCATGTTTCATTCAAATATTTTGTTATTTTCATACAAATCTGTCTCACTTAGCCACCCTCTCTCCCCTCCCACCCCCCTCCCTCACATCCCTGTCCTTGTTGTTTCCCGGGGGCCCACAAAATGATGACGTAGTGATGCATGTTGCATGCATAAACAAATGTCAAATTGATTTGATCATCAATGTTTCAAACTCCAGAAAACATCAAATCTCCATTCCGACATCTGCGTTGATCAAATCGGGGATTCTCAAATTACGTTCAACAGCGGAGCGTGGCCCCCCAACAAATACTTTTAGGAACGCTACTTTGGTTCGTGACATCACACGAGGATGATGAAGTTCGGATACTTTCACAACGATCCGATGTCGTCTAGGAAAAATCTCTGGCGAAATCCGGAGATCTTAAAAGTTGGAGTCGAGGTGGCTGAACTGATATTTGTGATGGCGTTATTCAAACTCATTTACATATTTTAATGTGTGGATTTTTTTTTTTTGTGAGAGTGTGGGGGGAGGGGAGTTCACTGTACATGAAATAACTTGCGACATTCCCGGTCAAGAAATATAGTTTTGCTGCATAGCTTCCTAATTGATTCCATGTTCATGATATACAAGATTTATTACAGTGTTTCCTGCCGAGACGTCTTGAACAGATTTCCGCCACAAGGTTACCGGAGATGAAACGGAAGACGAATCTTGGGACGGAAATTCGAATCTTGGGACGGAAATTCGAATCTTGGGACGGAAATTCGAATCTTGGGACGGAAATTCGAATCTTGGGACGGAAATTCGAATCTTGGGACGGAAATTCGAATCTTGGGACGGAAATTAAGACAAAAAAAAAAGTCGAACCTCTCCTGAGAAAATAAATTTAAAAAAAATGTATAGTTAAATACCGAAGAGTTCAGATAAATAGATCGCATATCTACAACAGGTCATTGCTGTTTGGCGTGAGAACCTCTGTATCGTTTCCATTTATCAACGTCGCCGTTCTTTCTTTATTTCAAGGCGTGTTTGTCGACTTTGTGGCGAGTGTGCATGTCGATATCACGTGATGTTGCAGTTTGTTGTACTTTAACGCTGAAGAGCGCCTCGTTACGATCGTATTGAATTTGTGGGTTCAGAAAAATTTAAACACGTAAAGAAAAGAAAAATATGACATGCAATGAAAAATATTGGAGTTGGAAACTGTTCGAAATATACTGTTGGAATTTTTTTAATGAAAAATATAAATCAGAACAGTTTCATCATCAGAGAAAGAGGATTTTTAGATGATCAGATCAACATTTCAAGAATTTGCCCCCAAAAAATGAATTAGCTGATTCGTGTGATTAGGAGGCCCAGTGATATCATCACAGACAGCCCCGGTGTTAGCATGGTGAAGACACAAAGACAGTGCATAGAAGCTAAAACGTATTGCTTTTTTTTATGTGGAGCGAAGGGAGAAAGAG
The DNA here is from genome assembly GCA_964033795.1 of Lymnaea stagnalis. NCBI lineage: Eukaryota > Metazoa > Mollusca > Gastropoda > Lymnaeidae > Lymnaea > Lymnaea stagnalis. The sequence continues at coordinate 1,053,094 of CAXITT010000082.1, forward strand.
GATAATGATATATGTAAGACGAGAGAGAGATAAATATGAAGGGAGTGATAGAGATAAGAGGAGAGGGAGAGAAAGAAGGGGAGAGTGAGATAGATAAAGATGAGTTAGGAAAAAAAATACAGAAGAGTGAAACAGGTGAGAAGGAGAATTGGATTTACAATGAAAAAATAATATCGTAATATAATAGTATCGTTATATAATTAGATCGTAATATAATAATATCGTAATATAATAATATCGTAATATAATAATTTCGTAATATAATGATATCGTAATATAATAATATCGTAATATAATAATATCGTAATATCATAATATCGTAATATCATAATATCGTAATATAATAATATCGTAATATAATAATATCGTAATATAATGATATCGTAATATAATAATATCGTAATATAATAATATCGTAATATAATAATATCTTAATATAATAATATCGTAATATAATAATATCTTAATATAATAATATCGTAATATAATGATATCTTAATATAATAATATCGTAATATAATAATATCGTAATATAAAGATATCGTAATATAATAATATCGTAATATAATAATATCGTAATATAATGATATCGTAATATAATAATATCGTAATATAATAATATCGTAATATAAAGATATCGTAATATAATAATATCGTAATATAATAATATCTTAATATAATAATATCGTAATATAATGATATCTTAATATAATAATATCGTAATATAATAATATCGTAATATAATGATATCGTAATATAATAATATCGTAATATAAAATTATCGTAATATAAAGATATCGTAATATAATGATATCGTAATATAAATTTGTGGAACTTTAAAGATGTTTGAAATCGACTACTGAAAAAAAAGTGCCAAAAAAGACGTTCATTTTGTCCCGGACCTAGAAGTGGAGGAAGAGAGAAGGGAGAGAGCGGGAGAGAGAGGTTCATGAAGAGGACGAGAGAGAAGACGAGTGAGAGAGCGAGAGCCAGTAAAAGGTAAATGGAGGGAGAGGATTAAAAAGTTAGAGTTGGAAGGAGATGGATAAAGTGGGGGAAATTTAAAGAAAAAAGGGAGACTATTTAGAGAGCATGAGAGATAGCGAGAGAAGGCCAGAGAATATGAAATATATAGGTAGAAGATTAGAGAGCATGAGAGATAGCGAGAGAAGGCCAGAGAATATGAAATATATAGGTAGAAGATTAGAGAGCATGAGAGATAGCGAGAGAAGGCCAGAGAATATGAAATATATAGGTAGAAGATTAGAGAGCATGAGAGATAGCGAGAGAAGGCCAGAGAATATGAAATATATAGGTAGAAGATTAGAGAGCATGAGAGATAGCGAGAGAAGGCCAGAGAATATGAAATATATAGGTAGAAGATTAGAGAGCATGAGAGATAGCGAGAGAAGGCCAGAGAATATGAAATATATAGGTAGAAGATTAGAGAGAATGAGAGGTAAAGAGAGAAAAACAGAGAATATGGGAGAGAAAGAGTAAAGATTTGAGATCATGAGATATAAATAGAGAATATAAGAGAACATGAGATATTAGGATAGAAGATTAGAAAACATGAGACATAATAGAGAATATTAGAGAGCATGCCATATAAGGATAGAAGATTAGAGAACACGAGATATAAACAGAGAATAAAAGAGAACATGAGAATTAAGGGGAGAAGATTAGCAAACATGAGACATAAATAGAGAATATTAGAGAACATGACATATAAGGATAGAAGATTAGAGAACACGAGATATAAATAGAGAATATAAGAGAACATGAGATATAAGGAGAGAAGATTAGCAAACATGAGATCTAAGGGGAGAAGATTAGCAAACATGAGATATGAAACGAGAAGATTAGCAAACATGAGATATAAGGGGAGAAGATTAGCAAACATGAGATATAAGGGGAGAAGATTAACAAACATGAGATATAAGGGGAGAAGATTAGCAAACATGAGATATGAGGGGAGAAGATTAGCAAACATGAGATATAAGGGGAGAAGATTAGCAAACATGAGATATGAGGGGAGAAGATTAGGAAACATGAGATATAAGGGGAGAAGATTAGCAAACACGAGATATGAGGGGAGAAGATTAGCAAACATGAGATATAAGGGGAGAAGATTAGCAAACATGAGATATGAAGGGAGAAAAGAAATTTAGAGTTAAAGAAAGTCGCTATCGCCACAGTGAGAAAACGAGGAGGTAAACTGAGAAAGTGACATGCTTCAGCAACGTCTCCCGCCAGCAGTGTCTCTACCCAGCTGCGTGAAACAAACACGATCCGCCATGGGGATGCCAGAGGCTCATCAAACCCTTATCAGATCAGTTACTGGGGCTTCGTCAGAAAAAAGGGGTGGGGGTGGCAGAGGTTCACAGGGAGTGTGGAGGGTGGCCCTCCTGGAAATGGACGAGCACGTACTGTGCTGCATTGTCCGGTGAAATAAGATGTGCACGCAGTGTTAGGTGTCCGGCTGGAGGCCACAAATTAGGTTAGTAGGACTCTATCGGGACCGAATCGTTGTCACCAAAAAATAAAAAAGTATATGTTTGTCGCCATTGGAAAAAGAAATAGACTAATATAATTTTTTTTTAAAAGTCCTCGTTTGAGATCAGAAAGTACAGTAGTTGTTTCAGGCATCGTTCACTGAGATACTTTGCTAGGCATCGTTCACTGAGATACTTTGCTAGGCATCGTTCACTTAGATACTTTGTTAGGCATCGTTCACTGAGATACTTTGTTAGGCCTTGTTCACTGAGATACTTTGTTAGGCATCGTTCACTGAGATACTTTGCTAGGCATCGTTCACTGAGATACTATGTTAGGCATCGTTCACTGAGATACTATGTTAGGCATCGTTCACTGAGATACTATGTTAGGCATCGTTCACTGAGATACTTTGTTAGGCATCGTTCACTGAGATACTTTGTTAGGCATTGTTTACTGAGATACTTTGTTAGGCATTGTTTACTGAGATACTTTGTTAGGCCTCGTTCATTGAGATACTATTTTAGGCATCGTTCACCGAGATACTTTGTTAGGCATTGTTCACTGAGATATAGTTTGTTAGGCCTCGTTCACTGAGATACTTTGTTAGGCATCGTTCACTGAGATACTTTGTTTGGCATAGTTGACTGAGATACTTTGTTAGGCATTGTTTACTGTGATACTTTGATAGGCATCGTTCACTTAGATACTTTGTTAGGCATTGTTCACTGAGATACTTTATTAGGCATTGTTTACTGAGATACTTTGTTAGGCATCGTTCACTGAGATACTATGTTAGGCATTGTTCACTGAGATACTATGTTAGGCCTCGTTCACTGAGATACTTTGTTAGGCCTCGTTCACTGAGATACTTTGTTAGGCCTCGTTCACTGAGATACTATGTTATCCATCTTTCACTGAGATACTTTGTTAGTTATCGTTCAGTGAGATAGTTTGTGAGGCATCGTTTACTGAGATACTTTGTTAGGCAATGTTCACTGAGATACTTTGTTAGGCATCGTTTACTGAGATACTTTGTTAGGCAATGTTCACTGAGATACTTTGTTAGGAATCGTTCACTGAGATACTTTGTTAGGCCTTGTTCACTGAGATACTTTGTTAGGCATCGTTCACTGAGATACTTTGTTATGCCTCGTTCACTGAGATACTTTGTTAGGCCTCGTTCACTGAGATACTTTTTAGGCCTCGTTCACTGAGATACTATGTTATCCATCTTTCACTGAGATAATTTGTTAGTTATCGTTCAGTGAGATAGTTTGTGAGGCATCGTTCACTGGGATACTTTGTTAGGCAATGTTCACTGAGATACTTTGTTAGGCATCGTTCACTGAGATACTTTGTTAGGCATCGTTTACTGAGATACTTTTTTAGGCAATGTTCACTGAGATACTTTGTTAGGCATCGTTCACTGAGATACTTTGTTAGGCATCGTTTACTGAGAAAGTTCTTTACGCATACTTCACTGAGATAGTTTTTTTAAAAATCATGTACTGAGATATTTTGTTAGGCATTGTTCAGTGAGATAGTTTACTAGGTATTGTTCACTGGGATAATTTGTCTGGCAACGTTTAATGAGATAGTTAGGCAGTGTTCACTGAGCTAGTTTGTTAGACATTGTTACTGAGATAGTTTTTTAGGCATCTTTCACTCAGATAGATTGTTATGCATTGTTCACTGAATAGTTCGTGAGGCATCGTTCACTGAGATAGTTTTTAGCCATCGTTTACTGAGATAGTTTGTTAGGGATCGTTCATCTAGATACATTGTTCAGGCATCGTTTACTGAGATAGATCGTCAGGGCTTGTTCAGTGAGATAGTTTGTTACTCATCCTGCACTTATGACTAAAGATGACGTTTCATAATTAGGCTAAAGTCGTATTGGTAGTGAAGAAAGAGAATTACTTTGACCTATTTCCGGTATTGGTCATGTTCGAAATCATTTCCGGAATAGTTATTTTTGCTTATGTAATGTTTTTGTTGGATCGAATCCGGTGTGATAGATAAATAACAATAATTTAAGTAATCGACCACTGACCTTACATTCTCCGTGTCCGATTTCAGTTGTATATCATGTGTCACATTTCATTATTGTCACTTTTTATTTGTCACTTAAAATTTTTGTCACATATTAATAACATTTATCATATAATATTATATCGTTTATGTCTTATATCATTGATATTTTTTATCATTTATTATTTTTCGTTTATAATAAATAAAAATAAAGTTAATCAAAACTTGAAGAGAAAGGTATTGTAAGCTTTATATCATTGATGGCATATTACCATATTGTGGATATACATCCCACCTAAGGCGTGATATAAATTCATCAGGTCCCATATTAGTACTGCTTTCTCTCGCTCACCATCTCCTACCTCCGTCTCACTCTTTCACACTCTCCCCATTTTCACTCCCATTTGAACTCCTCAGCTCCAGAAAATCCGCTCCGGCTTACAAGACAATATGGCCGTCTGTTTCCCTTATCTCGACCATATGACGTCACATCTTTTAAACCCGTCGCGTGGTGGCACCAGAAAGGGATACAACCGAGGTTTATGGTCTGTCAGGGGAGGTTATCCGAGGAAATAAGGAGACAACTCGGTAAAGCAATCTGTTTGAGGAGGAGGAGGCCGGTGCTGTTCCACGGGAAAAACCGTCAGGTTCCACTTAACAAGGGCCCAGGTCCTCGGCCGACAGATCTGCTAAGTAATCCGGCTGGGGGCCCGATACGAACAAAGAGATTTGGGCCGAGGATCCGATGTCCGGGAATTTATGTTGAATCGGGCGCCACAGGGTCTTGGTCTGATAATGCTGTGCCAACTGGCCGCTAAGCCGGGCGCCCCTGGCGGAAATAATGGTATGGAAAATGAAAGGGTAGATAACTCAGTTTTTTTGTGGTGCTTTTAGCTATTCTGATGATGTCTGTTTTAGTCGATTGTCTTATAAGACAATGCGGTGTATGTCAATTTAAAAGGGTTTAGGAATGATATATGTCTGTTGAGAGTCTTGTTATTTTTTGCCCCAGGATTTTGTGACCTACCATATTTTCCGGCGAATAAGACGACTGGGCGTATAATAAGACCCTCTACTTTCACTGTTTAAATCTAGGCTTTGTGCTATATTCGCCGTATAAAACTTCCCCTCTCACAACGCACACCAAAAAAAAAAAAAAATATATAAAAAAATTGAAAAACATCAGATTTGATTTCAATATGGTAATTTTAATTCAATTGCCTATGCCATGCAGGTACTTACCAGGGAAACTGTCTCTTATAATCATAGGGAAAGACCCTCTACTTTCACTGTTTAAATCTAGGCTTTGTGCTATATTCGCCGTATAAAACTTCCCCTCTCACAACGCACACCAAAAAAAAAAAAAATATATAAAAAAATTGAAAAACATCAGATTTGATTTCAATATGGTAATTTTAATTCAATTGCCTATGCCATGCAGGTACTTACCAGGGAAACTGTCTCTTATAATCATAGGGCTGTTTGTCATCAAACATGTAAACATAAATCAGTGCAAGTGGATTAAACTTTTCCCAATTCACTCTAAAGCTGACTGGAAGGATAAGACAATAAACCCGTGGGAGCTGCCCTGATGTTTGTTGTCTAAGCTGTCAACCAAACTGGAACTAGAGGGCGCCTGTCCCTGAAGTTTCAGCACCCCGTATACCAGATTATAAGACAACCCCCGGCGTATAAGACGACCCCTCGCGTTTAAGACGACCCCAAGCGTATAAGACGCCCCCCGCGTATAAAACGACCCCCGGCGTATAAGACGACCCAGGGCGTATAAAACGACCCCAAGCGTATAAGGCGCCCCCAGCGTATAAAACGACCCCCGGCGTATAAGACGACCCAGGGCGTATAAAACGACCCCCGGCGTATAAGACGACCCAGGGCGTATAAAACGACCCCCAGCGTATAAGACGACCCCGGGCGTATAAGACGCCCCCCCGGCGTATAAGACGCCCCCCCGGCCTATACGACGACCCCTTGGCTTATAAGACGACCCCCGGCCTATACGACGACCCCTTGGCTTATAAGACGACCCCCGGATTTTGAAAAGATTTTCACGGGTTAAAAAAGTCACGACGGAAAATACAGTACTTAGATTTCGTCGAGGAGAAGACTTTGAAGTAATGTTAGAAAACTATGACAAAACTAGGAATTCGAAACGTATTTTGCGCCATGGTGCAAGAGAAATCCGCGGAGGACTGCGTTCAGGTTGAAGNAAACGACCCCCGGCGTATAAGACGACCCAGGGCGTATAAAACGACCCCCAGCGTATAAGACGACCCCGGGCGTATAAGACGCCCCCCCGGCGTATAAGACGCCCCCCCGGCCTATACGACGACCCCTTGGCTTATAAGACGACCCCCGGCCTATACGACGACCCCTTGGCTTATAAGACGACCCCCGGATTTTGAAAAGATTTTCACGGGTTAAAAAAGTCACGACGGAAAATACAGTACTTAGATTTCGTCGAGGAGAAGACTTTGAAGTAATGTTAGAAAACTATGACAAAACTAGGAATTCGAAACGTATTTTGCGCCATGGTGCAAGAGAAATCCGCGGAGGACTGCGTTCAGGTTGAAGCAATAACAAATGTGCAAGGGGTAGAGGAGACCTGAAGAAAGGGAGTAACGTTTAGGTCACCAAGCCTTCGACAGCAATTTAAAAATAAACAATACCGAAAGACAGACACAAAAACTCTCAGCTTGTTATATAGATATGTAGTCTACTTAGCTTCTTGTATGGATAAGTATTTGACAGGCAATATTTTATGGTTCATAGGTAAATTCTTTGACTCCACGCTTCACTTCCGTAGTTGCATAATGTCTACCATTTCATTTAGACTACATTTAATCTATACACCGAGCTAAGAGTGTATGATTGCAGTTTTTAAAACATTAAATAGGGGAAATGTTCATCTTTGTATCAGCTGATTGTTTTTAAAAAAAAAATTGATTCCATTTAACCCATTAAAAAAAGAAATATCAAAAGGTGAAAATAAAGAGATTTTTTATAAAATTTAATGAATCGCTATTTTTGGAGGAGTTTCCCGTTAATCTGCAATTGAGTCTATTTCTTGGGTTATATATTTGTCATCCGCTGGAGCAACGTGCTAGTATGGTGTCTGCCACTAGGCGGTCCATGAAGGTTCTTCTTGACATTTGCCACCAGGCGGCACATGGGCGATTCTTCGTGATATTTGCCACCAGGCGGCACGCAGACGGTTCTTCTTGATATTTGCCACCATGTGACACAAGGAGGCTCTTCTTGATATTAGCCACCAGACGGCAAAAATGATGGTTATTCTTGGTATTCGCCACCTGGCGGCACACGGACGGTTCTTCTTGATATTTGCCACCAGGCGGCACATGGACGGTTCTTCTTGATATTTGCCACTAGGCGGCACATGGACGGTTCTTCTTGACATTTGCCACCAGACGGCACATGGACGGTTCTTCTTGACATTTGCCACCAGGCGGCACACGGACGGTTCTTCTTGATATTCGCCACCATATGTCATATGAACGGTTCTTCTTGATATTTGCCACCAGGTGGCACATGAACGGTTCTTCTTGATATTTGCCACCAGGCGGCACACGGACGGTTCTTCTTGATATTTGCCACCAGGCGGCACACGGACGGTTCTTCTTGACATTTGCCACCAGGCGGCACATGGACGGTTCTTCTTGATATTTGCCACCAGGCGGCACACGGACGGTTCTTCTTGATATTTGCCACCAGGCGGCACATGGACGGTTCTTCTTGATATTTGCCACCAGGCGGCACACGGACTGTTCTTCTTGATATTCGCCACCATATGTCATATGAACGGTTCTTCTTGATATTTGCCACCAGGTGGCACATGAACGGTTCTTCTTGATATATTCCACAAGGCGGCAGAATGACGCGTTCAAATGATATTTTTCTCCCTAAACTACTTGACCTTGAGCTTTCCGCGTGCAAAACCATTTTAGCATTTCGTGTAGGCTAATAATGTAAAATGACCCCCACCCGACAAATGGCGAATAATTTTGATGACCCCCTTTGGACCTGTAGTTTATGGCTCTTGAATAAATTGTGGCCAAGCATCGAATGCAACATGGCCTTTTTAGATGGCATATAAAAATCTGGTTAAATTCTTCTCGTGGGAGATGTCCCACTGTCATTAAAACCCCAAAAGAAGTCAGCGATTTCCAAGTGAGTGATATCCTAGTGGACACGCTCCTAAATCGGAGTTTGTATTGTTGGTAAACATTGGGGTGTGTGAAAAAAAGTGTGTGTGTGTGGGGGGGGGGGAAGGGTTGTTAAAGAATGGCGCGTTATTTGTCGACGTAGATTTCAATATGTTATGTTTTGTGATGATTTTGTGGTCAATTGAAAGGCGATGGTAAACATGTATAGGGTCATCCGTCAGTGGTACTTTATGTTGGAGAGATGGTAAACATGTATAGGGTCGTCCGTCAGTGGTACTTTATGTTGGAGAGATGGTAAACATGTATAGGGTCGTCCGTCAGTGGTACTTTATGTTGGAGAGATGGTAAACATGTATAGGGTCATCCGTCAGTGGTACTTTATGTTGGAGAGATGGTAAACATGTTTAGGGTCGTCCGTCAGTGGTACTTTATGTTGGAGAGATGGTAAACATGTATAGAGTCGTCCGTCAGTGGTACTTTATGTTCAAGAGATGTTTTTAGAGATGTATAGAGTTGTCAGTCGTGCTTTATATTGGAGAGACCGTAAACATGTATTGGGTCGTCAGTGGTGCTTTATATTGGAGAGATGGTAAACATTTATTTAGTCGTCAGTGGTCCTTTATGTTGGAGAGATGGTAAACATGTATTGGGTCGTCAGTGGTCCTTTATGTTGGAGAGATGGTAAACATGTATTGGGTCGTCAGTGGTCCTTTATGTTGGAGAGATGGTAAACATGTATTGGGTCGTCAGTGGTCCTTTATGTTGGAGAGATGGTAAACATGTATTGGGTCGTCAGTGATGCTTTATGTTGGAGAGATGTTTTGCTTGTAGAAATCTTGTTGTAGCAATGTGGACGACATCCCGTGATCTCAAGACTTAATGTCATAGCGAAATAGAAAAAAATCATCATTTAACTCCCCTGCTTTCGAAGCCGTCTACATAAACCCATGGTACCTCCCCCGCAAAGGTCCCGGTGGATCTCAGGCTGAGAACCCTGGGTATAAACTTAAAAGGAAATTTAAAAATGTCAAATAGTAAAAGTGGGATGAAGTTTACATGGTGTTGGCTTAGCATGAACAAGTATCCCGCTGTCTTATGAAGTTTAGATTGTTTTGGGACAACATACACATGTATTCTACTGTCTTAATTTGTTTCAATTGTTATTGGATAGTATACACATACGTTCCATTGCCATGAAAGGTTTACAGTGTTACGGGAGAGTATACATGTGTATTCTAATGTCTGGAAAGGTTTTAAATGGGATAAAAATGCAATATTTTGGGATATTTAGAAAATCCCGTTTGTTGAAATGCTTCAAGCAATGGGCGTAGCACCTGTTCTTGTGGACATTTTTTAAAATGCAAGATACTGTGTGTGTCTAAGGTTGGCTAATGTACGGTCTTTTGGACAAATAACGGTTTCTCTGTCTTGAAAAGTATCAAAAGTGGGAAAAATTACATCTTAATGGAGGGACTCATTCGGGATCTCATGTCTTTAAGTTACTCAGACCTGGAGTCTAGATGGAACGGCTAGACGGAGGGCAAGCACACAGTACTTCATGCTTTGTCTTACTGCGCCCACCACTGCACAAGTGGAATAGTCCACGGAGACGTCGACGTGCGCGCAGATACAACAGCAAGGGGAGACAAGCTGAGGGATAACAGTAGAAGCCAAGACGATCGCCTCCTTATAGAATTTCCCTGGAGCCGTTTGATGGGACATTACCAATACCCGCCCCTGGACAGGCGGCACGATGTGTTTATGAATATTCATCCGCTAAGGGGAGGCCATGCTCGCAGATCATAAATATTAATGGTGATATCTAATTATCTGCCCATAAGTAACGTTCTCTGGGACACGAAAAAATCGGCAGATTGGGCGAGATTAAGCATTGTTCAATGATCTCATGAAGGAATAAAATATTGTTTTCAAAAAGTGATTCCTGGCCACAAGTGAGCTAAAGTTGTATGTGAGGGGATCGGCTTAAAGGTGATGAGTCTGTTTGGGCTTTCTCCTAGGGAGGGTCGGGGTGACTGAAGAAGAAGTACTTCAAAAGAAAAAAAAGGGGCCAATTTCTGTAGCGTTAAACAATAACGTTTGACAACTGACAAAGTCAGTTTGTCTAAATGGGCGCAAATATGGAACCGTTTGTCTGTCTGTGGAATTCCGTTGTGGAATTAAATTAAATATATTTGAGGTCCTTGTCATACCATCGTAATTCCCACCATGGAGTTGTGTCAGGCGATGACCAGGTTTGCAGTAATGACTAAGTTCACAGTAATCACTAGGTTCTCAGAAATCGCTAGGTTCTCAGTAATCGCTAGGTTCTCAGTAATCTTTAGGTTTTCAGTAATCTTAAGTTTTCAGTAATTTAAAGGTTCTCAGTAATCACTAGGTTCTCAGTAATCTTTAGGTTTTCAGTAATCTTAAGTTTTCAATAATCTTAAGTTTTCAGTAATGTAAAGGTTCTCAGTAATCACTAGGTTCTCAGTAATCACTAGGTTCTCAGTAATCACTAGGTTCTCAGTAATCATTAGGTTCTAAATAATCTAGAGGTACTCAGTTAGATTTAGGTTCTTAGTAATCTGGAGGTTCTCACTAATCACTGGGTTTGGCTATAATCATTAATTCACAGCAATCTCTAGATTCACAGTAAACAGTAGTTTCGTAGTAATCACTTTATTCGTAGTAATTATAAGTTAAGCAGTAATTAGCGGACTAACATTTCAGAAGTGAGTTCACAGTTTCTAGGCTACTCTTTAAAGCTTAATTATAATAATAATTTTTATCGCTAAGCTCATATTTTCTAGGCTACCCTTTAAAGCAGTAATTAGCAGACACATATTTATCTCCAAGTTCACAGTTTCTAGGCTACTCTTTAAAGCAGTAATTAGCAGACACATATTTATCTCCAAGTTCACTGTTTCTAGGCTACTCTTTAAAGCAGTAATTAGCAGACACGCATTTATATCCAAGTTCACCGTTTCTAGGCTACTCTTTAAAGCAGTAATTAGCAGACACATATTTATCTCCAAGTTCACCGTTGCTAGGCTACTCTTTAAAGCAGTAATTAGCAGACACACATTTATCTCCAAGTTCACCGTTTCTAGGCTACTCTTTAAAGCAGTAATTAGCAGACACATATTTATCTCCAAGTTCACCGTTTCTAGGCTACTCTTTAAAGCAGTAATTAGCAGACACATATTTATCTCCAAGTTCACCGTTTCTAGGCTACTCTCTAAACAATGAAAATTTCTTGATAATGCCGAGAAAACATTTTTTTTTTAAAACAAGATAAACCATTTATGAATATTCATTCTGCAGTTGGTTTTTTTTATTGATATTTTCACTTAAGTAGCGCGTCGTGTTGGGAAAACAACAGCACCAACAACAGCACCAACAACAGCACCAACCAACCAACAACTGACACCCCCAAGTAGGGCGGCGTCAACCGACAAAGACGTCGGCCAAACTGGGCAATTTCTCCCGGGACAATCAATTTTCAGAATTATTGTTGACCGACATAAAACAATTTTTTTCCCCCCCTATTTTTCCAGTGACCCGATGTCACTCAAGATGTTATTTGTAGACGCCACACGAGGTGCCGTGGGATCAGCAGCTTTTATTAGCGAGTGTGTTAGTTTCTCTGACCTAATAGAACGTGACGTCATCGAAGACATTACATCTAATTTTTTTTGTTTTTCAAAATAGATTTATTTTGTTCTAGACGGCTATTGTAAACACTGATTTTGTTGACAGCTTTTTTTTTTAAATCTAGGTTACATTCACATTTTATCGTCTTCTTTGTGTGGAGATGACACCTAACATCATTATGGTTAATTTTATTATTCAGCGCGGTGTGTCGGAACAACTCAGCGACGCATTCACAGGAATGTGCCCAGCACTATCTATTTTTAATCTCTTTATATTAACTTCGCTTTTGTGCGTGGATGGCTAGTTGGCAAAATCCCCCCCCCCCGACGGCTAAATGACAGACTTCCCGTCAACCTATCGAGCTGAAACTTGGCACACAGGCTCGTTGCCGATGACAGACAACACATTCTTTCAAGTTTTCAATCCCGACCCTCAGTAATCAGTTTGACCCCTTTTTTTCAAGGGGAAGGTGAAGGGAATAAAATGACACTGATTTCACGAAATAAAATTCCAGATTAACAACAACATTGAAAGTGTTTTTTTGCGTAATATTCTCTTTCGCTTTTCACAAATAGTGGGTGGTGTAGATCTGCACTGCAGATGCGGGTGGTGCAGTGGAATATTATTTTTTTTGTTTCAGGGGTGTGAAACAATGGTACGGTTGGGAGCCTTGGGTCTGGGAAGCGAGGGAGGGGGGTCTCTTTAATTAGTTTGCTTATAAAGTGCATGCATGTTTTGTCACACTCTCACACCCCTCCCCCCTTAACTGCTTGATATCACCTGTTGAAAAGGGTTTAAACGAAAATATATATATTTTTTAAAGTTGTTTAATTTCCATTCGAAATTTGGCGTGACCACTTCATAGCATCCAGCTTAAAAACGACCTGGAAGCATTCTATTGGCCACAGCCTGGCCTCGGTCAAGGACAGCTCTATGCAGCTTTTAACTTAAGGGCGACCGCATGACTCATTTGAAGGTTTAATTAAAAAAATAACTGCCCTGGCCTTGTTCTCTCTCCCTTTCTCTCTCTCTCTCTTTCTCTCTCTCTTTTTCGCTTTCTCTCTTTCTATCTCTCTGCCTCTCACACTCCGCCTCCTGCACCCTCTGCCTCTCGCACTCCCTGCCTCCCACACTCTCTGCCTCCCACACTCTCTGCCTCCCGCACTTTCTGCCTCCCACACTCTCTGTCTCGTACTCTCTGCCTCCCACACTCTCTGCCTCCCGCACTCTCTGCCTCCCACACTCTCTGCCTCCAACACTCTCTGCCTCCAACACTCTTTGCCTTGCTCTCTCTCTCTCTCCAACAGTCTCTCCCTCTCTCTTTCTCCGTCTAGTTCTGACTTAACCTCTAATTGTCCACATCTGCGCCATGGATCAATGATGTATCTTGTAAGCACTGCACAATGCCCGACATAAAAGCTTTATCGCTCTCCGGCCCTCTCATTATGAGATACGTCACTTTATGCAGACGATATATCCACTGATGAACTAATACTACAACCTTCTCACCACTTAAAATAACGGAATTAATAAAATGCCTGCGCTATAACACATTTTAAAAGTGGGGTGGATAAGGTGATGGCTATACGGATGGATGGGTGGGGTGTTGGGGGGGGGGAGGGGGGGGTGGTTGGGGGGGGGGGGGGGGGGGTTGGGGGGGGGGGGGGAGGTTAAGGACATAAGCAATGTATCTCCTTTTCTAAACATTTGCGAAGAAAATTGACCTAATTATATTAAGACTGGAATATTTGTTTTTTTTTTGTAGCGAGTTGAATGTATCATATTCACTTCCCTGCACCCCACATAGGTGATGTTTTTCATAATAAAACAATCACAAATATCTCTGTACACAGTCTTACCCCGCAGTTAGGGTTGCCGTCCGTCCCGGTATATCGGGACTGTCACCGTTATTGACCTTAAAAGAAATTATCTTAAAAATTTGTTTAAAACTTTATTTCTACACCCCCATCTCAGAGTGTCCCGACGAGGTCCCAGCTAGATAACCCACAGTGATTAAACAACGGCCTATCTACCACACACTGCCTCCTCACTGGCCTACGTACCACACACTGCCTCAGCAACGGCCTACCTACCACACACTGCCTCAGCAACGGCCTACCAAGCACACACTGCCTTATCACTGGCCTACCTACCACACACTCCCTTATCACTGGCCTACCTACCACACACTGCCGTATCACTGCCTACCTACCACACACTGCCTCCTCACTGGCCTACGTACCACACACTGCCTCAGCAACGGCCTACCTACCACACACTGCCTCAGCAACGGCCTACCAAGCACACACTGCCTTATCACTGGCCTACCTACCCCACACTACCTTCTCTCTTGCCTACCTGCAGCACTCTTGCCTTCTCAACGGCCTGCCTAGCATACTCCACACCCCCAACGGTCTATCTGCCACACTCTGCGTCCTCAACAGAACCTATTCTTCATTCCCCCCACCCCCCAGGGGGCTTATCCCATGTTTTTGATGCATGTCCCCCATACAGATTCTCGTGAAACTGAACCCGTTCTCTATTGATGGACATTATTAGTCTGATTGGGCTGTTCAAAGGCAGTTGGTGCTTTTTTGGGATAAAAGAGGAATCAATATTCGCGCAGTCCTAACACATCAATTAGCCATCACGCGGGCCAGTTTACCAGGGTTTCTCTCCCTTTCTTTTTTTTATTTTTTAAACTTCCGACCGGAAGTGATAGCACGCACCAGAGTAAACCCGACGCCATATTGTTTTCCCGGTTTTAATTCTGCTTCCGTCGTGAAAGATGGCTAATGAGCTGCGCTAAGTGCTTTTTAAATAATCATAATAACATCAAGGACCGTATCCAAAAGGATTCCGTTCATTGGTCACTGGTAGTGAGGGGATAGTGTCTGCTCATGTAACGCTTTTACCTTGTTCAGGTAAGAGAGCCAAGTGGTGGACCTACGGACTTTCCCTTCGATCAAAGCACAGTGGACAGGCAGACAATCTGACGATTGCCTTTAAAATGATTGAGGCACTATAAGAACTTTGACCCGTGAATGAATGAACGAGTAGGGAATATAAAGGAATGAAGGAAAGGAAAAAAGTGGACTTGGGAGGGGTCTTCATTTAAATGAAAGAAAGAGAGAGAGAGAGAGAAGGGAGGGAGAGAGGCTTGGGTGAGTTATGGGAATGGACAAGAGATTAGAGGGAACTAAAAATGAGAGATTGGGAATGTAGATGGAGTTTTTTTATAGAGGATTACGTGAAGGAGCATCATAAGGGTTATTTATGATAGTGTGTTTGTGTGAGAGAGAAAGACACTCGGAGAGGGGGGAGGAGACAGAGAGGCAGGGACGGAGAGAGAGAGAGAGAGGAGAGGGGGCGGGAGATGGAGTGAAATTACAAAATGTGGTAATTTAGAAACTCGTACACTTTAAATCAGTACAGTTTAAGAATAGCAAGCATGAATAGCAAGCATGAATAGCAAGTTTTTAAGACAAGATAAGATTATTTCATTGCTCCAAAAAAGGGACATTTTTTGGATTGCATTACACATTTTCAGGACATACATAAAACAATTTGAACACGAGACATTTAAAATAAATTATTTCACTGGTGAAAAAAAGAAAAACAAGCCATTCAGTGAATTCTATTATCCATATCGGGGACTTATTAGTTCTCATTAAGATTAGTGACTTCAGGGGAGAGCACGCTGGTAAATTCTTACAGATTGAGGAGCACAATTTTTTAAAATATCTTTCAGATGAAGAGGGTCAAGGCCATGAATAGTAAGCTATCAATTGAAGGTTATGAATAGCAAGCTATTAATTGAAGGTCGTGAATAACAAGCTATTAATTGAAGGTCATGACTAGCAAGCTATTAATTGAAGGTCACGAATAGCAAGCTATTAATTGAAGGTCATGAATAGCAAGCTATTAATTGAAGGTCATGAATAGCAAGCTATTAATTGGAGGTCGTGAATAGCAAGCTATTAATTGAAGGTCATGACTAGCAAGCTATTAATTGAAGGTCGTGAATAGCAAGCTATTAATTGAAGGTCGTGAATAACAAGCTATTAATTGAAGGTCATGAATAGCAAGCTATTAAATGAAGGTCATGAATAGCAAGCTATTAATTGAAGGTCAGGAATAGCAAGCTATTAATTGAAGGTTATGAATAGCAAGCTATTAATTGAAGGTCAGGAATAGCAAGCTATTAATTGAAGGTTATGAATAGCAAGCTATTAACTGAAGGTCGTGAATAACAAGCTACTAATTGAAGGACATGACTAGCAAGCTATTAATTGAAGGTCACGAATAGCAAGCTATTAATTGAAGGTCATGAATAGCAAGCTATTAATTGAAGGTCATGAATAGCAAGCTATTAATTGAAGGTCGTGAATAGCAAGCTATTAATTGAAGGTCATGACTAGCAAGCTATTAATTGAAGGTCGTGAATAGCAAGCTATTAATTGAAGGTCGTGAATAGCAAGCTATTAATTGAAGGTCATGAATAGCAAGCTATTAATTGAAGGTCATGAATAGCAAGCTATTAATTGAAGGTCATGAATAGCAAGCTATTATTTGAAGGTTATGAATAGCAAGCTATTAATTGAAGGTCATGAATAGCAAGCTATTAATTGAAGTTCATGAATAGCAAGCTATTAATTAAAGGTCATGAATAGCAAGCTATTAATTGAAGGTCATGAATAGAAAGCTATTAATTGAAGGTCATGAATAGAAAGATTTTAATTGAATTAAAAAATATCCGGTTATAAAACAGAATATGACGTCATGAGAAGAGACTGGAAAACTTTTTGATTGGAATTTGATACGATTATTTTATTGACATACAATGACAATGTGACTGGAGAGAACACAGTGATCAGTTACCATTTGAACGTAATAACTGTGTATTCGACAGTGCCAGATGACCATTGGACAGCGCTATATGACTATTCGACTTTGCTATATATAACAATCGGACAGTACTACATGAAAATTGGGACAGTGCTTTATGAAAATTGGACAGTACTATATGAAAATTGGACAGTACTATATGAAAATTGGACAGTACTACATGAAAATTGGACAGTTCTAGATCTGCATGAATAAGGGACAGTGCTATCAGAAAATTGGACAGTACGATATAAAAAATCGACAGTACTGTATGAAAATCGGATAGTACAATAAGACTGTTTGACATTGCTATATGATAAATATTGTCAAACTATAAAAGCCTCATATGACGATTCCTTAATTTAAAACAACAATGTGATTTTTTTTGTTGTTAAAGATTCAAATAAAATGATGCTGCTAAAAGAATTTAGTCTGGGGTGGGATCGAGTGGGATCTTTTAGTAATAAAGATCAGATGCAATGTCGTGAAGGGAATGTAGGCAGGAGATCAGAACTCGGTTACAGAAAAGACAAAACTGTTTTGTCATCAAGTTGAGACACGGTCTCGTATATTCTGAGTGCCTTCCAGAAAATCTGATAAAGTTTTAAAAACAAGAAGTTTGTTGTGTGGCAGATGCAACTTTTTTGTATGGTAAATATACGTTGTTTAGGATGGAATGTGCTTACGCCACCAGAAATGGGTTATGGAAGGTGAAGGTCACTTGGACCAGGCGTTTGTTTCTCAAAGTCACATCCAACTGGATTATTGAGCCGCGGAGAAGTAATTATGTTTATGGCTCGACCAAGTTATTTTGTTGCCAGACGAAACTCGGCGATATTTTTATCATAATGAAATTACGTCAGTGCTATTATGCGGACACAGACACAGACACAGGCACAGGCACAGACACAGGCACAGACACAGCCACAGTGAGACGGGACGCTGGTGACTCTATTGGCCATGGATGTATGGCGTATGTGTTGTGTTATTTAATTAGGGAATAAATATTATATGCGGTGGACAAAAAGTTGATTTAGACAGAGGGATGGATCAGAACGGGACGAGAGAGGGAGAGAAAGAGTCAATTGAGAGATACTTATATGGTAAGTTTTGTCCTGGAAGCTATTCACGTGTTAGATATTCATAATGGGAGATATTCACATGGGAGATGTTCATATGATAGATATTCACATGAGAGATATTCCCATGGGAGATATTCACATGGGAGATATTCACATGGGAGATATTCACACGGGAGATATTAACATGGGAGATATTCAAATGGGAGATATTCACATGATATATATTCAAATGGGAGATATTCACATTGGATATATTCAAATGAGAGATATTCACATGATATATATTTAAATGGGAGATATTCACATAGGATATATTCACATGAAAGATATTCACATGGGAGATATTCACATGGGATAAATTCAAATGGGAGATATTCACATGATATGTATTCAAATGGGAGATATTCACATGATATATATTCAAATGGGAGATATTCACATGGTATATATTCACATGGGGGAGTTTAATTGAAATATATTCACGTGTAGGATATTCATGTGGGAGAAGTTTGCATGGTAGGACCATACTTATATATCGAGGTCTTGGGTTCACATGGTAGGAGTATACTTATATATCGAGGCCGTGGGTTCGGCTGCTTAACGTGTCTGGGCCTAGAATGCGACATCTGAAGGCCGTATGGATGTTGGGTTTGAAGGCCTATTTGTGGCAGCTAAAAGTGTCTGGGCCTAGATGGCGACGTCGGAAGTCCGTAGGGATGTTGGGTTTGTGGGCCTACTTACAACTTTGGAAGTAGCAGCAAGTGCTCCCAACAGTAGGAAACTACAAGACATCAAGAAATTTGAAGGATATTTAGCAAGGCTCAAACAGCTTCGCTGCTATCTTAAGTCCTCTCGAAATCGTACTTTAATGAAAAATGAGTCACACTCGCAGATGTCCCAAATGCCCTCAGCCCAAGATATGTCCCACCCTCGTACCTCCACAACAGTAGCTCATGACGTCGAGCCAACAGTCCCATTAGCAAATGTCCATTTAAACAGAATAACATTGTTGACTGCACTTGCTCTCTCTCCCATGTGTGCTTAACCAACACAACACTTTTTTTGGCAGCAGCCCTGTAGGCCGACGTCATATCCCGGTTGATTGCAATCCCCGAGTCAATTGGGTGTGTCTCTCCCCACTGGTCTACATCAATACCCTCATCCCAAAATTTTTGGCGCCCTACCAAGGGTATGCACTGTTTCCCCCCCCCCTGCCCCTAACAAGCGTTTGCACCATTAACGGCCTACTAAGCATATGTATTGTTGGCGACCCTTAAGTACACGTTATTTTGTTATCATTTCATGACGTGTCGGGCTGTCACCTGATCAGTTACACTGTTAGGCCACCCCTCTCCCCCCCCCCCCTTACCTTAAGTACACGTTATTTTGTTATCATTTCATGACGTGTCGGGCTGTCACCTGATCAGTTACACTGTTAGGCCACCCCTCTCCCCCCCCCCCTTTGGATCATTCACTATTGTACCACACGTTGTATTGCTGATATACTGTTGGCTCAGTATTTCTAAGCTTTTCTTTTACACCGAATGTATAACGTTGCTGTACCGTTGCTGTACCGTTGCTGTACCGTTGCTGTACCATCACGCATACTATCGGAGAGACCAGGAGTTTATTTTATACAAATTAAATCAACAAAAAAAATAAATAAATTAAAGACACGCTTCTTGTATCAATATAAAGTCATTTTACCCCTCAAGTGTATGATTGTGTTTCTGACATGCATCTCAAAATAAAAGAAATAAACTTATTTTCAATTGGTGAGGTGTCTAACTTTGAACTTAAGGAGGTAGGTATTTCTGAAATATAGACCTTGGAAATGATGGCATGGGCTTTAACAATTTTTGATTGAAGGTTGGAGACGGAAGAGAGAGAGAGAGAGAGAGAGAGAGAGAGAGAGAGAGAGAGAAGGGAGAAAGAGAGAGAGAATATTAAGGCGAAACAAAAAAAAATAGAGGAAAAGTATAATCAGCACAAAGAGAGTTAGAGAACATGAGAGGTAGAGTTAGAGAACATGAGAGGGATACTTAGAGAACATGAGAGGTAGAGTTAGAGAACATGAGAGGTAGAGTTAGAGAACATGAGCGGGATACTTAGAGAACATGAGAGGTAGAGTTAGAGAACATGAGAGGTAGAGTTAGAGAACATGAGCGGGATACTTAGAGAACATGAGAGGTAGAGTTAGAGAACATGAGAGGTAGAGTTAGAGAACATGAGCGGGATACTTAGAGAACATGAGAGGTAGAGTTAGAGAACATGAGAGGTAGAGTTAGAGAACATGAGCGGGATACTTAGAGAACATGAGAGGTAGAGTTAGAGAACATGAGAGGTAGAGTTAGAGAACATGAGCGGGATACTTAGAGAACATGAGAGGTAGAGTTAGAGAACATGAGAGGTAGAGTTAGAGAACATGAGCGGGATACTTAGAGAACATGAGAGGTAGAGTTAGAGAACATGAGAGGTAGAGTTAGAGAACATGAGCGGGATACTTAGAGAACATGAGAGGTAGAGTTAGAGAACATGAGAGGTAGAGTTAGAGAACATGAGCGGGATACTTAGAGAACATGAGAGGTAGAGTTAGAGAACATGAGAGGTAGAGTTAGAGAACATGAGCGGGATACTTAGAGAACATGAGAGGTAGAGTTAGAGAACATGAGAGGTAGAGTTAGAGAACATGAGCGGGATACTTAGAGAACATGAGAGGTAGAGTTAGAGAACATGAGAGGTAGAGTTAGAGAACATGAGCGGGATACTTAGAGAACATGAGAGGTAGAGTTAGAGAACATGAGAGGTAGAGTTAGAGAACATGAGCGGGATACTTAGAGAACATGAGAGGTAGAGTTAGAGAACATGAGAGGTAGAGTTAGAGAACATGAGCGGGATACTTAGAGAACATGAGAGGTAGAGTTAGAGAACATGAGAGGTAGAGTTAGAGAACATGAGCGGGATACTTAGAGAACATGAGAGGTAGAGTTAGAGAACATGAGAGGTAGAGTTAGAGAACATGAGCGGGATACTTAGAGAACATGAGAGGTAGAGTTAGAGAACATGAGAGGTAGAGTTAGAGAACATGAGCGGGATACTTAGAGAACATGAGAGGTAGAGTTAGAGAACATGAGAGGTAGAGTTAGAGAACATGAGCGGGATACTTAGAGAACATGAGAGGTAGAGTTAGAGAACATGAGAGGTAGAGTTAGAGAACATGAGCGGGATACTTAGAGAACATGAGAGGTAGAGTTAGAGAACATGAGAGGTAGAGTTAGAGAACATGAGCGGGATACTTAGAGAACATGAGAGGTAGAGTTAGAGAACATGAGAGGTAGAGTTAGAGAACATGAGCGGGATACTTAGAGAACATGAGAGGTAGAGTTAGAGAACATGAGAGGTAGAGTTAGAGAACATGAGCGGGATACTTAGAGAACATGAGAGGTAGAGTTAGAGAACATGAGAGGTAGAGTTAGAGAACATGAGCGGGATACTTAGAGAACATGAGAGGTAGAGTTAGAGAACATGAGAGGTAGAGTTAGAGAACATGAGCGGGATACTTAGAGAACATGAGAGGTAGAGTTAGAGAACATGAGAGGTAGAGTTAGAGAACATGAGCGGGATACTTAGAGAACATGAGAGGTAGAGTTAGAGAACATGAGAGGTAGAGTTAGAGAACATGAGCGGGATACTTAGAGAACATGAGAGGTAGAGTTAGAGAACATGAGAGGTAGAGTTAGAGAACATGAGCGGGATACTTAGAGAACATGAGAGGTAGAGTTAGAGAACATGAGAGGTAGAGTTAGAGAACATGAGCGGGATACTTAGAGAACATGAGAGGTAGAGTTAGAGAACATGAGAGGTAGAGTTAGAGAACATGAGCGGGATACTTAGAGAACATGAGAGGTAGAGTTAGAGAACATGAGAGGTAGAGTTAGAGAACATGAGCGGGATACTTAGAGAACATGAGAGGTAGAGTTAGAGAACATGAGAGGTAGAGTTAGAGAACATGAGCGGGATACTTAGAGAACA
The DNA here is from genome assembly GCA_964033795.1 of Lymnaea stagnalis. Lineage (NCBI taxonomy): Eukaryota > Metazoa > Mollusca > Gastropoda > Lymnaeidae > Lymnaea > Lymnaea stagnalis. Next base: position 1,075,481 of record CAXITT010000082.1, read on the forward strand.
TGAGAGGTAGAGTTAGAGAACATGAGAGGTAGAGTTAGAGAACATGAGCGGGATACTTAGAGAACATGAGAGGTAGAGTTAGAGAACATGAGAGGTAGAGTTAGAGAACATGAGCGGGATACTTAGAGAACATGAGAGGTAGAGTTAGAGAACATGAGAGGTAGAGTTAGAGAACATGAGCGGGATACTTAGAGAACATGAGAGGTAGAGTTAGAGAACATGAGAGGTAGAGTTAGAGAACATGAGCGGGATACTTAGAGAACATGAGAGGTAGAGTTAGAGAACATGAGAGGTAGAGTTAGAGAACATGAGCGGGATACTTAGAGAACATGAGAGGTAGAGTTAGAGAACATGAGAGGTAGAGTTAGAGAACATGAAAGCTGTGACCTAGGGAGAATTTCAGCAAGAGAAACCACTAGAAGAAACGACCCCAAGAGAACTTGAGCCAGGAATCCCCACGACAAGCAGCCCACAGCCCCACGTCTCTTCCAAAACTTTTGACATCCCCGAGGGCCACAAACATCCCATGCCGCTAACGACACTGCCAAGGGCAAAAACTCCTGACCCGTGGCCCATCCACTTGACGGTAAGGGAGGCGATCGATTCGTTTTAGGAAATGCAGTGATGTAGACGGAAGTGTTGAGGGATGTTGGGGGGGGGGGGCGAACGTCCCGTACCGACTCCCGGTCATACCGCCTCCCGGCCGTACCGAGTGCCGGCTGTACCGACTCCCGACCGTACCGACTCCCGTCTGTACCGATTCACGGCTGTACCGACTCACGGCTGTACTGACTAATGGCCGTACCGACTTCCGGGCGTACCGACTCACGGCCGTACCGACACAAGGCCGTACCAACTCACGGCGTTACAGGCTCACAGTAGTACAGACCCCCACCCGTATAGAAGCACGGCTGTTCAGACTCCCGGCTGTATAGACGCACGGCTGTACAGACTCACGGCCGTATTAATGCACGGTCGCACAGACTCCCGGCTGTATTGACGCAGGGCCGTACAGTCGCATCCCCATACACACTCACGGTCGTACACACTCACGGCCGTACACATTCACGACCGTACACATTCACGGCCGTACACACTCACGGCCGTACACACTCACGGCCGTACACACTCACGGCCGTACACACTCACGGCCGTACTAGTGCATGGCCGAACACCCCACAACCGTACAGACTTACGGTCGTACATTTCATTTAATGTATTTTACTTTTTACAAAGAATTTTCAATCTTTTTTTTTTTTTTTTTTTTTTTTTGTTCGTTTGTGGGTACACTTACGAAACTCAACTCCAAATCTGAGATGATACATAAATTTACATTACATACAATTTCAAAATGGAAAACACAATTATTGCCTTTAAATAACCAAGTCTGTAATTTTGTACAAATGATGTTTCTTGGAATAAAAGTATAATCCACCCAAGTCTCTTACACGGAGATTTATTGATTATTATTTTTAAAGGAAGGTGCTATTGGGAGGGGGGGGGGGGGAGGGTTACCTTTTTAATGCTTGTTTTCCTTTTCGTTGTTATTTCCTTTCCAACAACCTCCCATTCGAAAAAATTGTGTTCTTGCAAACATCAGTTTAAAAAAAAAAACAAAACTTGCGACAAACATTTCAAAACTTATTCCCGGTGACCGGAAATGTCAAGGACGTACAGAACAAAGCTATAATATTATGTAATACCTCAGCAAAGAGTTTTTTTAATGGCGACCGTGGGGGGGGCTGTGGTAGTTGAAAGGCATAAAGTCTCAGTTTCACAGATCTTTCTTAATACCGTTGTTTCTTTCTACCAAGTCTTCAGCTCTTAAGTTCAGGACGGTATACCACGTCTGTCCTGCAGCGGGCCCATCACTCCTCTTAGACTGCCCCGCGTTTAGGAATGAACTCAAAGCTCAGTGAGCACATTTTGTCCCCCGTCTGACAGGCTCAAGTTTTCAGTTCCAGACACATGGAACGGAAAGGGGGAGGGGGGTTGGTGTGTGAATGTGTGAAGGGGGGCTTCAAACTGTCTTACCCACGCATGCGCATTGCCAGGCGCAGAACCGGATGTAGCATCATTAATGTCACTTGCAGGCTGGGAGCAAGAGTTCTCCAGGGGGCTGAAGTGGTGTCACGTCCAGCAGACCAGCGTCCATCTTTAGGGTAACTCGAGAGAATCTTCTTTTTGTCTCCGCCTTCCCTTTCTAATGATGGGAGGGGAGGAGGTGGGGTTGTTGTTCATACCTCAGTGGTTCTTACAATTTTGGCACTGTTGCACTGTTTCGAAACAACATTTTCTGTTCCATGCTTGCACGTTTAATGAGCTGGGTAAGTGAGATTATGGCTAACCAAAAGGGGGGAGGGGGTCCGGGGCCACTCCTGAACACAAAAAGTTTACTACACGAGTATCAATACCATTATCACTATCATTATCAATATCATAATCAATACCATTATCACTATCATTATCACTATCATTTTCAATATCCTTATCAATGACATTGTCAATATCATAATCCATATCATTATCAATATCATTGTCAATATCATTATTATCATAATTTCCCTTACAATAGATTCTTATTTTTTTTTTGGAACCGAAATTGCTGCTTGCATTGAAAAGATATCTTATAATTATTAGATGCATCTATGAATTTTAATTGACCAAAACTGAATAGTTTTAAAACTAAATATCATTGAAGCAGAAACTTAAGGCATAAGAAATGAGTTGTGATCCACCCCCTGCCCCCACCCCCCCACCCCCCACTCTCACAACGAAAACAAAAAACGAAACAACAAAAAATGAACCTCCTCAAATCTTGTCATTGTTCATTGTCTTCTGACACCGGACACGACGTGAGAGAAACATGGCTACCGTGTGTCTTAACAAGAAAGTCGGTCGTAAAAATTACTGAGCTTATTATTACGATTATCACCGGTTTGTTTTATATTTTAGAGCATTGAATCTTTCCTTGAGATTAATAATTCGCTTCTTTGAATTCGGAGTCTGTCCTTAAGATATGTCTGAATTTAGACTCGGCGTATTTCTTCATTACGACGCAATTCTATGCCGTACGGCAGACTTATAATTTCATACATCCAGCTACTTTGCTAAAGCAAAAAAATAACACCTTTAATCCCGAAAGATGCCATCCTAATCTCTCATGGTCCCATCATAGACCTCTCTCTCTCTCTCTCTCTCGCTCGCTCTCTATCTATCTCTCATCCATCTAATCTGCTGTAAGAGTGAATGACATTTCTTATCTAAATCCTTCTTTGAACATACAACATTAATCTTTTCTAATTTAAAAAAAAAAAAAAAATAAACAACCACCAAGCTACTTTTTAAGTCGACGAACATCTTTGAAAGAGAAATATTTCAAAGCCAGCTCTCCCAGACTTTCGAATCATGTTTACAAAATAAAAATTAATCAGACGCGAGTGGGGGGGGGGGGGG
>CAXITT010000082.1:1079207-1133112 GCA_964033795.1 Lymnaea stagnalis
AAAAAAAAAAAAAAAAAGGGGGGGGTGGGATATTGTCAGCAAAATTCGCTGTAATCTTACATGTCGATCATTGGTAGCCAGAGTTACTTAGGATGGGGCCGGGGGAGTGGGGGAGGTGGGATTAGAATAGGGATTATTATGAAGTCCCAAAGTTAAAAAGAAAATTAAATAAATGAAGTAAATTTCTAACGGTTTATTATTATTATTTTTTTAATGAATAATATTGCCAGAAGTATTTTGTTTTATTTTCAAAACTTTATTCGCAAAAAACATAATAAAACATAAAAGTTGTTAGGTACTCATCGACCTCTATAATCTCCTTTTACAACATACTGCACGTATGATCTCCCTTTACAGCATAACGGATGTACGATCCCGATTATTATGAATACATGCCCTTGTAACAGTTTTAAGCTCGACCAGTCAGGCAATAGAGCAAAGGTGACGACCATTCCCCACATATTTCATTGTGGTTTTACACGTTTGTATCGCAAGTGAGAGGTTTGCTCTCGGCTCCACGACAGGATTTTTATTGGTTTTTTTCAATCTCTTTGGAATATCAAGCTGCAAGGATGTGAGAATGAAATCCAGTATCATTATGGTGTAGTCAAAACCCCTCCTTTTCCCCCCCTTACCATTACGTAATTTATAAATTCATCTTACTAACCAAACATCTCTATGTTCTCTTTTATCGTAGCTAAAGGGTGATAACCACAACCTCCCAAATTTTGTTTCTTTATATTTCGAAGGATGACAACGCCAACCCTTGGCGTCGAATGCATGGTGTAGCTATCATAGATTGTGTTTGGCCCAGTACCCCCTCTACCCTCAGGCCCCAGAAAATCTATACCTCCCGGCTCGGGTGAGCTTGATGACTCCTAGGGTTTTCATCGAAGGGTCCGACATTTTCACCAAGACGAGGCAGTGGTGTGAACCTGGACGAGGCAGTTATGTGCACCGGGGCGAGGCAGTGGTGTTAACCGGGACAAAGGAGTGCTGTTAACTGGGACGAGGCGGTGGTCTGAACTGGGAGTATGTTAAAGTGGATGATGCTAAAACGATAAAAAAAATGTTTTCGAGACTGAAAATTATTATCCACGCTAGAAATAATCCGCCAAACTATGGCGGCGACAATGCATGAGCTTCATATCTACTCAAGTTACCTGAGAAAACCTTCATTCAGGTTTACAGGCTATGTAATAATACCAATTAGTTGTAAAGCTGTAACATACACCAGAAAGATAACTACATACCAACTGTACCATATCCCAAAAAGGATTCTACATATCAACTGTACCATACCCCAGAAATCTATCTACATACCAACTGTACCATACTCCAGAAAGTTATCTACATATCAACAGTACCATACCCCAGAGAGATATCTAAATACCAACTGTACCATACCCCGTTAATGTATGTACATACGAACTGTACCATACCCCAGAAAGGTATCTACATACCAACTGTGCCATACCTCATAAAGATATCTACATACTAACTGTACCTTACCCTAGAAAGGTATCTTCTTCTTCTTCGATATCTTAAGGGCCCACGATCAATTTATTGATCATTTTGGCTCCTATGCATGTAGATGGGATTTGCAATGTGTCTGTTACTGGTGTTGATGAGGAAATCATGCACTAGGGGTTTGAAGGCTGGAGGCAATAGACACAAATGTGTCTAGTGTTGTCGCCTCAACCGTTCCTTTTGAAAGATTGTTCCAGTCCCTGATTGTCTTGGGCAGGAATGACCAGCTCCTCTATTGTCTTCTTGCTTGTAGGAGCCTGAATTGCCTGTCATGGCCTCGTTGCTGTCTAAATATTAAGTAAACAATACCCCAGAAAGGTATTAAAAAAAAAAAATTGTCATAGTCTTGTCACATTGTATCTGACAGTTTTAGAGGACAGTAAAAGGTGTATATGCTTAACAAAGATCAATAAAAGCTACACAAAAACCGGTGACTTATCTCTTGGTTATTCAATCAATATCAGTCTGAACATCGTTTATTATCTACGCTTTCCCCTTTTTTTTGGCCTGGATAAAACCATTACAGTATCCGTTGAAAAGATGGATATCCAAATCACGTTGTTCCTATCGATTCCCTCCCTGTTACGTACAGTTGTATACATTCTTATCCTCTGCCCGATCCGTTTGGTTTGTCTCCCCCTTTTGCAAATTGGCAGGCATTTTGATTAATGCATCTTTTTTGGATTATCTCCCCTGTCAACCCTGAACGTATCCCAATACAAAATGGCGCGTTCTGTAGGCCAATGTTTGACCAATGGTGTTTTAGGAGGGAACACTAAAAAAACAAAAAAAAACAACAAAAAAATCTGTGCAAAGAACGGCAGAGAAACCTTTAATCAATTATATGTCCCGATCAATGGGTATACGTCCCCCCTGTCCTGTTTTATTACTGATTACAAACCCTTGGTTTTCCTTTTTTTTGCCTCTCTTCGTCCTCCTCTTGGGAGAATTTCCACCCTCTTCATCCCGTACCTCCTCCCTGTCTTGAGGAGTTCTCCAGTGGAACTAGTCGGGTTGTGTTGTTGTTTTTTTTTTTGTTTCTTTCTTTTCTTCTTCCTCCTCGGAAATGCCAGCACGGTGGAGTCTGATTTCTCAAGTATCTGATTCTTAAAAAGCGGAAAGCCAATTTGGCGTTAGGAAAACGGGGGCCCTATCCTCGGGGTGAAAGAGTTAAAATCTATACAAGGGCTGCGCCCCTCTAAAGGCTTGGATCAGTGGTTCTCAACGTTCCTAATGCCGCGACCCCTTAATACAGTTTCTCGTATGTGGTGACCCCAACCATACAGTTATTTTCGTTGCTACCTTATAAATATGTGTTTTCCGATGGTCTTAGGCAACCCCTCTGTAAGGTTAGTTCGACCTCAAAAGGGTCACAACCCATAGTTTGAGAACCGCTGGTTTAGTGCGACATTCGCTTCGTAGATGAATTGTGTAGTGTTGATTTGACGTTGGTTAAGTAGCCCTTACCTATGCGGTAAAGGGGTTATTCTTATTTGATAATGGACAAGTGGTCATCAGAAAGGAGATATAAAGAATTGTGCTTTTCATTTGTTCATTGTAAAGTAGTATAGTTGTAATGGCGGCTTTGGGGGGTATTGGAATGATCTTAACTAATGTTAAATCTACTAATAGAAAGACCTGAGCAGCCTGTCGACTTCCTGCTGGATGTAACCAATTGTATCATGAAGCATATGATAATTCGCTACGAACTGGGACAGATACTAAATACTAGTACAGGCCTCTTCTTCCAATGCTTGTGATTTCAGATTTCTGGATGATGCTTGTGAATATGACGACACGGAGTCTAGCAATGACGTCACCACTTGACCTCAGGAAAAAACAAAATTATTATGTAGTTAGACTTTTCGAACAAAAATGAAAGAATGAAATATCTTGATGGAATAGTGTCAACTCCTATACGTCTTCTTGGATTGATTACATTCGTCAGTTCTTTCATACGTTGAAGCGTCGTACTATTCTCACTATCAATTAACAAACTCAACTCCTTTTCATAATAACTATAACTTTAATATCTAAGTAAATATAATAAACATCCTATCACTCCAAGGTTCCACTCAAGACTGCCACACGACTAAAACATACGTCACAACACTGCATAGACAATACGTCACGACTCAGCATAAAAATACGTCATAAAGACAATGGCGGGAAGAGCGTTCACTAACTATAATAGTCAAGCGCGGGAAAAGCGTTCAACAACTAATGAACATAATATTGAGTCGCAACAATTACTAATGAACGCTCATACTCGACAAATAGAATGTTGAAAAAATAATAACAAAGAACAAAAAAAAAAAAGAAAGACTTCCTGGAAACAATGATTGAAAATTCTCAGTGTTTTTGAAGTATACTCTCGGAGAAGTTAGCGGTTAAACGATAACACATATGATTAAATTGAACAGACGGTGTGGTAGACGTGATAACATGCATGTTGAAATACTGGCAGTAGATGAGTAGAAAGTTATTTTTGTTTTTATTTTAAGTGTGGCACATTGTATTGAGATCCAATATTTTTTTGTTTTATTATTATTTTTTTTTAAATTATTACTGAAGAAATGAGATTCGAAATAGACTGCGTAATAGCCGGTGTTATCTGTGCCGTTTGCGACACGGCCAGGAACAGGGGTGAATCGCCCAGATCCTGGACTTGTAGTGGGTTTTGTTGTGTTATTTCGTTGACGACAGAAAAGACGGTTGCAACGTGAGCTGAAAACGGTTTAACGTTGGGTGCATACAAAGACTGGACAATGTATTGTTTAGTCTTGTGAATGACACCCGATCCTGGTGGTCAATAAACAGACGAGTGGCTTAGTTATACAGAAATCATTCGCCTTTTCTGTCATCTCTTTTTTTATTTGTTTGTTAAAGAAATGAAAATTTATGGATTGGACTGTGGTTCAAGCTTACCTGCCTACCTGTAATAATGAGACACTTGAAGTTGGAGAGTTGACCCTGATCTAAACACTGAAGCTGGCGCGTGGCTTGAATTGCGGACGGAATCAAATGCGGACACGTCTTAAGCTGAATGACACGTTTGGGGCCTGAAGTAGACAGTTGCGACCTATAATTAGGTAAGATATTTAAAGGCATGAGGGTGAGACAGAACCCAAAACCAGATTCCCTTTTCAAAAGGCCGGTGTTATTTTTGTGTGTGTCTTCGGTCGGTCTCATGGTGTGTGTAAAAGTAGTCTCTTTATATATGTTAGTTGAGATATGAAATATGGCCGTACAAGTAGGGAAATCTTTTAATATATGACTTACAGAATGTAAATATTGAATTATTTTCAATGCTCCACCGTGCCATGTGTGATTGTACTGCAATGCTCCACCGTGTCATGTGTGATTGTACTGCAATGCTCCACCGTGCCATGTGTGATTGTACTGCAATGCTCCACCGTGCCATGTGTGATTTTAATGCAATGCTCCACCGTGCCATGTGTGATTGTACTGCAATGCTCCACCGTGCCATGTGTGATTGTACTGCAATGCTCCACCGTGCCATGTGTGATTGTACTGCAATGCTACACCGTGCCATGTGTGATTGTACTACAATGCTACACCGTGCCCGGTGCTTTGCACAGATTAGTAAAAAAATACCGTGAACTGACTGACATGGAGTGTCTCTCGACCCCCTATAATATTACGACAAAGCAACATGACACTGGATGAAACAGCGAGTACAGATAAAGTCTTTAAGAGGCATGGTTAGCAACGACACCTGATATTTTAAATAAGCAGTAGTCAAATATTCGACTATGTGTTGTATAGATACTACCTAAAATTTCGAAAAATTAAAATTGATCGCAAATGGTGACAAAAGTAACACCCTCTGCCGTATACACTGGTGGGAGGAATAGACCTTAGACTATCATACACACATTTTGTAAATATTATAATCTTGTACCGCCAATGTGAAATAAAAATGATTTTGAAAAAAAAACTGAAACTTTTGAGTAGACAGGGATATATCGGGGAATATAAAAGGGGATGGAAATGATTGTTTACTTTCAGTACGGTTGTATAGTCGAGAAATTTTGAATCTCGTTTGAAATGGAGTCATGTACGTGACGTGTGCCCCGGTCGGTTCAAAGGTCAATCTGGTTAAGAAAGAAATGTGGCCGATAGACATAAAATATTTGGCAAAGTCACTCACTGAGCTAGGTGGCCGAATGGTTTAAACGTCAGACAACAGTAGACTCATTTGTTTGTGTTGATTTGTGCTCGTGTGATCCGCTCTCTCTCTGTATCTGTGTCTAAAAATACAACTATACCTGTAATTTACTTGTACCTCCTCCTGTTACTCTACCTATAACTGAACTTGTTGTTGCTACACAAAAAGCTCCCCTATACCTCTTTCTAGATGTAAATGTAAGTTATATATTCCTCTATTTTCGATGTACCTCACCTATCACTTGTATGTCACCTATCACTTCTATGTCATCTATCACTTCTACCTCATCTAATCACCTCAGCTAATCACTCCATCTATCACTTGTAGTTGTTGATGTAGTTATTTTCGATGTACCTCACCTATCACTTCTATGTCATCTATAGAGAGAGAGAGAGAGAGAGAGAGAGAGAGAGAGAGAGAGAGAGAGAGAGAGAGAGAGAGAGAGAGAGAGAGAGAGAGAGAGAGAGAGAGAGAGAGAGAGAGAGAGNTGCCTGGGGACCGAGCTCCCCTGTCAAGGGCCTGGTGAGCGGACTCACCTGGACCGTGCCTGGGGACCGAGCTCCCCTGTCAAGGGCCTGGTGAGCGGACTCACCTGGACCGTGCCTGGGGACCGAGCTCCCCTGTCAAGGGCCTGGTGAGCGGACTCACCTGGACCGTGCCTGGGGACCGAGCTCCCCTGTCAAGGGCCTGGTGAGCGGACTCACCTGGACCGTGCCTGGGGACCGAGCTCCCCTGTCAAGGGCCTGGTGAGCGGACTCACCTGGACCGTGCCTGGGGACCGAGCTCCCCTGTCAAGGGCCTGGTGAGCGGACTCACCTGGACCGTGCCTGGGGACCGAGCTCCCCTGTCAAGGGCCTGGTGAGCGGACTCACCTGGACCGTGCCTGGGGACCGAGCTCCCCTGTCAAGGGCCTGGTGAGCGGACTCACCTGGACCGTGCCTGGGGACCGAGCTCCCCTGTCAAGGGCCTGGTGAGCGGACTCACCTGGACCGTGCCTGGGGACCGAGCTCCCCTGTCAAGGGCCTGGTGAGCGGACTCACCTGGACCGTGCCTGGGGACCGAGCTCCCCTGTCAAGGGCCTGGTGAGCGGACTCACCTGGACCGTGCCTGGGGACCGAGCTCCCCTGTCAAGGGCCTGGTGAGCGGACTCACCTGGACCGTGCCTGGGGACCGAGCTCCCCTGTCAAGGGCCTGGTGAGCGGACTCACCTGGACCGTGCCTGGGGACCGAGCTCCCCTGTCAAGGGCCTGGTGAGCGGACTCACCTGGACCGTGCCTGGGGACCGAGCTCCCCTGTCAAGGGCCTGGTGAGCGGACTCACCTGGACCGTGCCTGGGGACCGAGCTCCCCTGTCAAGGGCCTGGTGAGCGGACTCACCTGGACCGTGCCTGGGGACCGAGCTCCCCTGTCAAGGGCCTGGTGAGCGGACTCACCTGGACCGTGCCTGGGGACCGAGCTCCCCTGTCAAGGGCCTGGTGAGCGGACTCACCTGGACCGTGCCTGGGGACCGAGCTCCCCTGTCAAGGGCCTGGTGAGCGGACTCACCTGGACCGTGCCTGGGGACCGAGCTCCCCTGTCAAGGGCCTGGTGAGCGGACTCACCTGGACCGTGCCTGGGGACCGAGCTCCCCTGTCAAGGGCCTGGTGAGCGGACTCACCTGGACCGTGCCTGGGGACCGAGCTCCCCTGTCAAGGGCCTGGTGAGCGGACTCACCTGGACCGTGCCTGGGGACCGAGCTCCCCTGTCAAGGGCCTGGTGAGCGGACTCACCTGGACCGTGCCTGGGGACCGAGCTCCCCTGTCAAGGGCCTGGTGAGCGGACTCACCTGGACCGTGCCTGGGGACCGAGCTCCCCTGTCAAGGGCCTGGTGAGCGGACTCACCTGGACCGTGCCTGGGGACCGAGCTCCCCTGTCAAGGGCCTGGTGAGCGGACTCACCTGGACCGTGCCTGGGGACCGAGCTCCCCTGTCAAGGGCCTGGTGAGCGGACTCACCTGGACCGTGCCTGGGGACCGAGCTCCCCTGTCAAGGGCCTGGTGAGCGGACTCACCTGGACCGTGCCTGGGGACCGAGCTCCCCTGTCAAGGGCCTGGTGAGCGGACTCACCTGGACCGTGCCTGGGGACCGAGCTCCCCTGTCAAGGGCCTGGTGAGCGGACTCACCTGGACCGTGCCTGGGGACCGAGCTCCCCTGTCAAGGGCCTGGTGAGCGGACTCACCTGGACCGTGCCTGGGGACCGAGCTCCCCTGTCAAGGGCCTGGTGAGCGGACTCACCTGGACCGTGCCTGGGGACCGAGCTCCCCTGTCAAGGGCCTGGTGAGCGGACTCACCTGGACCGTGCCTGGGGACCGAGCTCCCCTGTCAAGGGCCTGGTGAGCGGACTCACCTGGACCGTGCCTGGGGACCGAGCTCCCCTGTCAAGGGCCTGGTGAGCGGACTCACCTGGACCGTGCCTGGGGACCGAGCTCCCCTGTCAAGGGCCTGGTGAGCGGACTCACCTGGACCGTGCCTGGGGACCGAGCTCCCCTGTCAAGGGCCTGGTGAGCGGACTCACCTGGACCGTGCCTGGGGACCGAGCTCCCCTGTCAAGGGCCTGGTGAGCGGACTCACCTGGACCGTGCCTGGGGACCGAGCTCCCCTGTCAAGGGCCTGGTGAGCGGACTCACCTGGACCGTGCCTGGGGACCGAGCTCCCCTGTCAAGGGCCTGGTGAGCGGACTCACCTGGACCGTGCCTGGGGACCGAGCTCCCCTGTCAAGGGCCTGGTGAGCGGACTCACCTGGACCGTGCCTGGGGACCGAGCTCCCCTGTCAAGGGCCTGGTGAGCGGACTCACCTGGACCGTGCCTGGGGACCGAGCTCCCCTGTCAAGGGCCTGGTGAGCGGACTCACCTGGACCGTGCCTGGGGACCGAGCTCCCCTGTCAAGGGCCTGGTGAGCGGACTCACCTGGACCGTGCCTGGGGACCGAGCTCCCCTGTCAAGGGCCTGGTGAGCGGACTCACCTGGACCGTGCCTGGGGACCGAGCTCCCCTGTCAAGGGCCTGGTGAGCGGACTCACCTGGACCGTGCCTGGGGACCGAGCTCCCCTGTCAAGGGCCTGGTGAGCGGACTCACCTGGACCGTGCCTGGGGACCGAGCTCCCCTGTCAAGGGCCTGGTGAGCGGACTCCCCTGGACCGTGCCTGGGGACCGAGCTCCCCTGTCAAGGGCCTGGTGAGCGGACTCCCCTGGACCGTGCCTGGGGACCGAGCTCCCCTGTCAAGGGCCTGGTGAGCGGACTCCCCTGGACCGTGCCTGGGGACCGAGCTCCCCTGTCAAGGGCCTGGTGAGCGGAGCACCGAGCACCTTGTGCCGATAACCCTTTAATACAATCGTTCGTGTCTTTGCGACCCCAGCCACACAATTATTTTCGAAGGGGTCGCGACCCAGAGGTTAAGAACAGCTGGCTTGGAGTCTCATGCTGATACTTAACCTTGCACCACTGCTGTGGGCGGCTGTAAATGTATTTTATCATGGCAGGCCAGACAGCCGGATGAATGGACGTTTAAAGTGTTAGATTGCTGGGTCCAGTGGCTGAATCTTAGGGTGCGGCTGTTCCATGAAGGGCAATATTTTTTTTTTCTTTCAGGGTGATCAACAAAAAATGTCAGAAGTTACCGGATGATTGTAGCGATTTTGAAGACATCACATTATAAGTCTCACTAAATTTTCTATAACCTTTTTTAAAAAAATTTTTGAACATCATATTTTGATCAATAATAAATACTACTTAAATAAGATATATTAAAAATAAAAATTATTTTAAAAAAAACACTAAAACGCATCAAAATTCAGTGGTCAGTATTATGTAATCTTGAGAGTCCATGGGTATCAACTCAAATTAATGTTATTAACATCTCTGTTTTATAACAATAGTAATTCTTTATTCTTACATGGCTTCAACCAAATGTTCATTATCGGGCTCAAAGTTTTATGATTATGCTTGTAAATTCCAAGAAGGTAAAAATCCATGGTGTATTTGATATTAATTACAAACGCATCCCTCCCGCAAAATCTCCGAATGTCATCTAGTTACAAGCACACACCTCCCCCAAAGCTTTCCGAAAGCCCCCTCATGACAAACACACCCCACCTCCCAACTCGCCGAAAGCCCCCTCATAACAAAAACACCCAACTCTCAAAAAGCCCCCCCCCCCCCGCCATAAACACAATCCACCACATCGTCTTCACGTTACATGAAGAACATTTCCGCCATGACACTTGAACGCGTCATGCAATCTTGCCATAAACCGGAAGCTGTTGTAGCAACCCATTGGACCCGCATAAGGCCACTAACACAATTTGCTGTAAACCTACCTCGAGAAGCAAAAAGGTGGGGTGGGGGGGGGGTTAGGGGGGTTGTGGGACGGGGATCGGCGCCCCCACCTGGCTCCTGCGGTCTCCGACGCAAACCAATTTTCAGTGATGGATAACTCTGGCGCCCATAAATCATGACGTCGCTGATAAAGGGCGGCTTTTAATGATGGCGTTGGCTAATAACCGCCCGGAGGGTCTTATTTATTGGTTTCTGTAATGTAATGCAACACAATATGGGACCTTTGAGCAATGAAACATTTAAGACCGTTTGTTTTTATTGAGATATCACTCTGCTCCCCCCCCCACCCAGCCTGCCCCCAAAAGAACCTAAATATTTTGTTTTCAAATATATCGTAAAATTAATAAATCCATAATTTGCATTTATCGTTACTTTTAGAGACCGATGGGAAAGGCAAAACTCCTGTTGTTTTTTTTCAATGAACTGATTGGAAACAAATTTGTTATGTCTTAGCAACTTTTCCAGGAACAACCGTTTCCCATGTTAATTATCTTCTTAGAAACCCTAAACATTTCGTTCCCAAGATTGTATGCGTAACTGAGTCAAAAATGTATTTTCTTTAAATCATGTTATAAGCAAAATCGTACTGGCTAATGATACCACTTAAAATAGACATTGACATAGCCGAATTTATGATCTCAGAACAGTTTTTTTTACACAATGTAAACATTTCTGAATGTTGCTCAATAATCATACAAGATTTCAATTTCCTGACTAGAGCTCCATATCGTAAACGATTCGAAGACTCCTGAATATGGCTCCATATCATGCATGATGTTGGTATTCCGGAATATGGCCCCATATCATATAAAATGTTGATATTCCGGAATATGGCTCGTATCATAAAAGATGCACAGATATATGAATATGGTTTCATTTACAAGATATTAAAAAACCTACAGTCGTGGCCATATCTTACAATATGTTAAAAGTCCTAATATCGTGGCCATATCCAACAAGATGTTAGAAGTCCTACAATCGTAGCCATATCCTATAAGATGTTAAAAGTCATTCAATCGTGGCCATATACTAAAAGATGTTAAACGTCCTTCAATCGAGGCCACATCCAACAAGATGTTAAAAGTCCTACAATCGTGGCCACATCCAACAAGATGTGGAAAGGTCTTCAATCGTGGCCACATCCAACAAGATGTTTAAAGACCTTCAATCGTGGCCACATCCAACAAGATGTTAAAAGGCCTTCAATCGTGGCCACATCCAACAAGATGTTGAAAGGCCTTCAATCGTGACCAAATCCAACAAGATGTTGAAAGGCCTCCAATCGTGACCACATCCAAAAAGATGTTAAAATGCCTCCAATCGTGGCCATATCATACACGATGCTAAGCCTCGTAACGCTATGACTAATTGGTCGCCAAACAGAAGGCCCTAATGGTACTCTGACAGGTCAGTGATGGAGAGTGCTAACATTGTCCAGAATGGGAAGATGTTAAAACATTCTTTTGATTAATGGCAATTCAGATTGATTGAGTAATCCAAAAAAACTTCAATGAGAACCAATGTTCAGCCTTTTCGTTTGCTAAAAAAAAAAATTGGGGAGTGGGGTAAAAGGAAACATCCATGCCAACCTGTCATTTACAAAGTGCCCTGATGGCAATCTATCTGGCAGTAATATAATTTTTTTTTTTTTTACAAGTCTAAAATTTTTTCTTTCTTTATTTTATCACCTTAAAAATCCATTTGTAGCTTTACATCTCAGTGGCCCAACATGGGACGTAACTCCAAGCTACGCAAATAGCCCTCCCCAGGAGTGGGGTAAAAGGAAACATCCATGCCAACCTGTCATTTACAAAGTGCCCTGATGGCAATCTATCTGGCAGTAATATAATTTTTTTTTTTTTTTACAAGTCTAAAATTTTTTCTTTCTTTATATGATCACCTTAAAAAGCCATTTGTAGCGTGACATCTCAGTGGCCCAACATGGGACGTAACTCCCAGCTAGGCAAATAGCCCTGCCCGTCCCTGGGACGACGATCAGCTCTAACGACCAAATCATTATGATAAAAACGGGCCCAAGCCTTTGAGCCTCAATTAAATATTACACATACAGAGTGTCTGGGCATTCGGTGGGAAACCACCCCCCCCCCTAAAAAAATCAGTAAAAAGGGTTATCAAATTTAGGGGAGTCGTATCGATCCTTCATTAAGGAGTCGGATTTGTAGAATATCGCTTGCACTATTTGGTAATCAACTAACGATTATAAACCGATACTGAGTTATCGTGTTTTGGCAATCATAAAGTATCGGTGAACACAAAACGTGACGGGCTTTTGTTTCAGAGATGAGACTGCTAATTCGTTTGCATTAGTCTACAGCGCATATTTCATAAAGCCTTGTCCTATCTCCAGTGTTGCCTCACTAATAGCACTACGCTGTTAAAAGCCTTGTCCTATTTCCAGTGTTGCCTCACTAATAGCGTTACGCTGTTAAAAGCCTTGTCCTATCTCCTGTGTTGCCTCACTAATAGCGCTACGCCGTTAAAAGCCTTGTCCTATCTCCAGTGTTGCCTCACTAATAGCCCTACGCTGTTAAAAGCCTTGTCCTATCTCCAGTGTTGCCTCACTAATAGCACTACGCTGTTAAAAGCCTTGTCCTATCTACAGTGTTGCCTCACTAATAGCACTACGCTGTTAAAAGCCTTGTCCTATCTCCAGTGTTGCCTCACTAATAGCACTACGCTGTTAAAAGCCTTGTCCTATCTCCAGTGTTGCCTCACTAATAGCACTACGCTGTTAAAAGCCTTGTCCTATCTA
Organism: Lymnaea stagnalis; assembly: GCA_964033795.1. Taxonomy (NCBI): domain Eukaryota; kingdom Metazoa; phylum Mollusca; class Gastropoda; family Lymnaeidae; genus Lymnaea; species Lymnaea stagnalis. Next base: position 1,092,075 of record CAXITT010000082.1, read on the forward strand.
CAGTGTTGCCTCACTAATAGCGCTACGCTGTTAAAAGCCTTGTCCTATCTACAGTGTTGCCTCACTAATAGCGCTACGCTGAAGACAGCGCTACCTTATAATTTTAGGTTTAATAAATATTCAGCGTTATGGTGTTAAGTGTACAGGTTTTGTTATTTCACAAGATGTTGGCATGTCCGGTTTAAAGACCGTTGGGGGGCACATGCCCAAAATGGCTACTGGATCGATGTAATATAATGTAAGAAACAGAACTCCGATAAGGTTCCATAAAGATGCCGTCACGTAATGAAAGTTTTTTATATTTTTTTTATATTTTTTTTAAAATCTACTCTCTTTTACCAGTTATAAATAGTTTGATCCGTTTAGATCTCCTTTTTCAAAGTTATAATACATACATTCTTTCACTTCCTGTAATCTCAGTTTTGAAAAATTCCAACTTCCGGCAATGGCAATCGCGGTCACTGCAGTTTGTAAATAGTTTCTATTTCTTGACGTACTTTCATTTGTCCTGTCTGCCGAGGAGAACTCTTCGCCGGAACGCTCCTCTCTGATTGTCCTGTCTTTGGATTCAAGCTTCCAGTTGCCTTGTTCTATTTGAACGCAGTCCTTCATTTGTTTTAAATATACAGTCAGGGAAGATAAGGGGGTGAGCGTATGTGGTCATTGATACTTTTTAAACTAGAAATAAAATAATTCAAGGAGAACCTTGGCCGGTGTATACGTCTATGTGTTACATGATGGTACATGCACACTATGCTGATTGCATTGACTTGTGTTGTTACTTAAATATGTGGCTCGGTTGTTCCAACCGTAACTAGTGTGTTTAAAAATATATTAACACAAGAGAGAAAAAAAAAAGATTGGAGACGAGTTTTGCCACATTGCAAAACTAAACTTATGTATGAGAGCAGAGGGTTAACTGAGGAAACATTAGGTATTTGGATGTGGGAGGTGGGGAGTTGGCCGAACTGGGATTTGAGCGGTCAAAGAACGATTGACCTTAAGCGAGCTTTTGTCGGTCAAAAAGCTATTAGTCTGACGCTGTAATGGCTGTGTCTGATCTTATCTGTTACAGCCGGTACATTGATTGCTTAAATGCGCAGGGTGGGGGTGTGGTGGTGCAGAACACCGGAGTCTTAATCTACTTACCATTACCGCATTCAATCGATCGAAATAATCTTGTTGTTACTGTTGTCCCCGGCGCTTTGCAAGGGGGGGGGGAGGTGGGGGGAGGTGGGGGGAGGGGGGGGGCGGGGGCAAGATTTCTGCTCTTTGAACGGGGACCAAGAGCCCACGCTCTTTGCACCGGGGGGGGAGCAAGACTTCTGCTCTTTGAACGGGGACCAAGAGCCCACGCTCTTTGCACCGGGGGGGGGGAGCAAGTCTTCTGCTCTTTGTATGGGTTGGGGGGAAGACCTCTGCTCTTTGAACTTGGAGCAAGACGACTGCTCTTTGTACGGGGGAGCAAGACCCCTGCTCTTTGCACGTGGAGCAAGACCACTGCACTTTAAATGGGGGAGCAAGGCCTCTGTTCTTTGAACGGGAAGAAAGACCACTGCTCTTTGTACGTGGAGCAAGACCAATGATCTTTACAAGTAAAGCAAATTCCTGTTCTTTGCGAATTTAGAAGAGATTTGCACAGCTAATTTGTCGTTTGGCTAAGGTGAGCATTAGTTTTTCAGCAGTACGGCATTAATTGTTGGACATTTACCCTGAATGGTCGTCAGCTGTAACCAGTGCAGTTAGAGACTACGCCAAAAGAAAATGATTATTTAAGAGCAAATCGAGTTTTCAAATATTTAAACAAAACAAATAAACAAATATAAATATTTTTTTTTCCTAGAAGTCATTATGATAACATATATTTAAATTTTCAAAAGAATGCGTAATAGAAATGCTAGAACTACACATACTAAACAGCTCTACACAGACATATAAGGTCTACACAGACACTACTTGTCTACACAGAATTAACAGGTCTACACAGACATAACAAGTATACACAGAATTAACAGGTCTACACAGACATAACAGGACTACACAGACATAACAAGTCTACACAGACAGAAAGATCTACAGAGAGATAACAGGTATATGGAGGCCAAATTAATAAGTAGATTTGGTACGTTGTCTCCACATGGAATGAACCAAATCCACAATTTTACCAGCTGCCCATCTTTTCCTTGTTTGGTTTTTAGAATTGTGCTAAAATCACTTCCTTCCTGCTCCTCTTTTGTCTGGGTTTAGTGCCCTCTCCAATTTTTTTCTGTTTTAGGTAAGATATGTATATTTATATTATGTAAATTTAATTTATACTTATTAAAATGTGTTTAGTTTGTTTGTACTGATGAAGGCATGTGCCGAAACGTCTACTTGTGTATGATGTATAATTATTTTTAAAGCGTAACTTATATTGTTATATTGACACAATTTGTTCGTGTCTTATCAATCCCCCTTATATATGGCACACTTTCATACAGTAATCTAGCAGGGCCTGTAGTAGGTGTGGGTCTCACTGTATCTGTGTATCTCTATACGTGCGTACAGATGTAGCTCTGTGTGTCTCTCTCTGTGTGTGTCAATATATTTCAGTATGTCTCTCAATGCGTGTGTATCTCCGTGTGTCTCTGTGTCTGTGTAGGTTTCTTTATGCGAATCTTTTTAATGGTGTTTATTTAACATTTTTTTTTGGTCTGCGTTGGGTTTTGAGTGCGAGTGTCCTCATTTGTTGAGAGCAAGACACAGAATCAGTGCTCTGACTTTAGATCATTGATTCCGTAAAGATGAAAAAAACCCTGAGAAGACATCCTTCTCAGAGGTCAGTGTGACCACAGGAATAATAAACCCTCTAGTAGAAAGCCCCACCCCGTCCTGATAACTAGAAAATGTCCAGCGCAGTGGTTCCCAGCCTTTTCGGAATCAATATCTATTGGAGAACCGCTTAGGCATAACGATTGCCTCAAAAGTTAATGGTCCTATTTAAATTACCGGAGATCCGCTGAAACCCGGATGATTCACCCGGGGCCCTTAGAGCTCCGTGAATCACAGTTTGGGAACCACTGATCCCCATGGAAACAACTGACCAAACCCGCACAAATAACGTGAGCGTCTCGTAAACAAATCCCCCGTGAGGTCAGAGGTCACATCAATCCTGCCTCGCGTCATCGAAGCTTACTTTGTTTCTTAATTTTGTTGACACCGAATTGACCTCGAGGAACTCCCGCCGCCCGGAGGAGGTCTCTGGACCGGAAGTGATGCAGACAGATCGCCTCGAACTTACTCCGCATGAAATGCTTTCGCAGCGTCTGCTGGAGAACTTGTCAGGCGCAACGTCAATGACCACGACATGATAGAATACATCGGTGGGTTTCATTTCACGTGACTGTTGATGTCTGAGGATGCTGATCATGTTGAGGATGTTGTGGGTGTTGAGGATGTTGTGGATGTTGAGGATGTTGATGATGTCTGAGGATGTTGAGAATGTTAAGGATGTTGTGGATGCTGAGGATTTCTGAGGATGCTGAGGATATCTGAGGATTTTTAGGATGTTCAGGATGTCTGAGGATGTTGATGATGTCTGGGGATTTTGAGGAGGTTGAGAATGTCTGAGGATGTTGATGATGCCTGAGAATAATGAGGATGTTGATGATGTCTGATGATGTTAAGGATGTCTGAGGATGTTGAGGATGTCTGAGGATGTTGATGATGTCTGATGATGTTGATGATATTGTATCTTACGCGTTCTGTTCTCGCCGATCCACAATCACCACATTTAGAACTATTGTTTGAATAAGTCGATACACCACTGGTGTCGACCTGTTGAAACAATTGAATCACATAAGAGGATTGGACTGAGTTGAACCTATTGAGTAGATTAGTGAGACACAAAGAGCTGGTGTAAATAAAACAGTATGTTCAAGTTGTAACCCTCGTACGACCAAAATACACCTTCAAACGTTTCGGCTAAACGCCTTCGTCAGTACATGAGTGGAAATTAAATGCCACATAATATATTCATCATCACCTTATTACTATTTATTTTTTTTTTGAATTGACAGAAAATGGCATCTTTGGGAAACTTCAGGTTTTTTTTTCTGTGGCAGAGGTGGCTTGCCTTTAAATAGAGGGATTGTTTTAGAAAGAAAGCTGCTTCTTAAAGAGGGTTGCGTCACAAAGAGAGTTGCGTCACAGAGAGAGTTGCGTCACAAAGAGAGTTGTGCCACAAAGAGAGTTGCGTCACAAAGAGGGTTGCGTCACAAAGAGAGTTGCGTCACAAAGAGAGTTGCGTCACAATGACAGTTGCGTCAAAAAGAGTGTTGCATCACAAAGAGAGTTGCGTCAAAAAGAGTGTTGCGTCACAAAGAGAGTTGCGTCACAAAGAGTGTTGCGGCACAAAGAGAGTTGCGTCACAAAGAGTGTTGCGTCACAAAGAAAGTTACGTCACAAAGAGAGTTGCGTCACGAAGAGAGTTGCGTCAAAAAGAGTTTGCTTTTAATAGGGAGGCTACAGTGTGTGTGTGGGGGTTTTAGTAAAATGAGCGATATTTTAGTTTACGTTTCAATGGCGTATCCAAAATGTTTGTAAGAGGTAATGTTTAGATAATGTTTCGATAATGTTTCGATAATGTTTAGATAATGTTTAGAGCGTCATGATACAATGGATGTTCAAAACCTGTAGAACTGTACCACCCCAAAGACTCAAACAGTTCACTTCGAAAATAAGATTTACCAGAAAGGAATACAAAAAGACAAAAAGGGCTATATACCAACCTAAAGTAGGTCAATATTTGATAAGAGCGATGGTTCTCATTCTTCCTGATGCCGCGACCCTTTAATACAGATCCTCGTGGTGTGGTGACCCCTAATCATAAAATTATTTTAGCTGCTACGTCATAAATGTATTTTTCGATGGTATTATTCGACCGCTGTGTAAGGGTCGCTCGACCCCCAAACGGATCGCAACCCACAGGTTGAGAATCGCTGGATGAGAAGAAGCGTTTCTGTTTTGTTCATTACCAAAATGAGTTATGGGGACCATCGCTAAATATTTGTAAGCTGACGCATAATGGTAATACCGTAATGAAAAGATTAATAAAAATGGAAGCTCCACCGGCCAAGACCAGCTCCGCCATAATGGACGACATAAATTTACCCGTACCGGTTTCCGGTCCAGCGGAACTTAATATTTAGGAGATTCCTGATCCACTCCCCCCCCCCCCCCACTAGTCAAAGTCGGATCGCTCTTTCGGGTTGTTAGNCCAAGCGTGAGGTTCAGATGTCGGGGAGCCGGTCTGAAAAGGTCCGGCTGACTCATGCGTGTGACGTGGCGGTTATGTGAGAAGCTAGATGTCGCTACATCGACGCCGCTCACTTGATTGAATAAAAGGGGGGGGGGGCGTAAGGGGGGAGAGGGCGGGTAGAGGGGGGGGTTTGTCAGCGAGTACAAGCGGCAAGATGGATCGCGGCAGACGACAGGATGAAAGATGGCACTCCACCCAACCCCATCCCTGCCCCGACGCTTAGCTTTTGATGGGGATGGTCAATATATTTCAAATTGTTATTATTACTATTATTAGTTACTTATCTACAGTTACAGATGTGACAGGAGGGTGAAGAAGTTTTTGCTTCACATGAAGAATTATTTCCCCATTCTCTCCGTTAATGTTTTTTTTGGGGTCAATCGAAGTAATTCTTCTAGGCGAGCAATTTATTTTGTACATTGCCATCAAACTAATGAGTGATTCTCTTAAGTGACCAAACGTTTTTTTTACATTGCCATCAAACTAATGAGTGATTCTCTTAAGTGACCAAACGTTTTTCTACATTGACATCAAACTCGAGCGATTCTCTCAGATGATCAAACATTTCTCTTTGTTGACATCAGTCTAACGAGTCATTCTGATTCTCCATCCAAAAATGCTTAGCTTTCTTGTAACTCCTTAGTTTCAGTTTAAAAAAAAATTAAACTGTATCCTTATTTGTTGTCGCTGAGGAAGTCTTTTGACTAAACTCCCCCTTGCTTAGCAGTGTCCCCTTCACCAGCCTCGACATAACGTGTTGCTTCTCTCCCCACCATCCAACATTCAAACCCACAAATTGAATTTTCTCCAATTTCTCACAGATCCAGTAACATTTTGTTAAGATCAACTCCACAAAAATCTACTCTCCATCAGATAGAGATATTCTGACTTAACTCTAGGTAAGTTTTTAGTGGAAACATTCTTATTAACTCACTTTAATAACTTTAATCCACTTTGAAGCACCAAGAAACGTGATATTTATTTTATATCAAGAAGATTTTCAGCCGAGTTTATTGGATAGTATTACAATTGATGTACAATAAATTAGTTTTCCAAACTGTGTAGTATGAATGAAATTTGTTTTTAGAATCAATTGTTTGTTAGCTTAATTAACATTTTTTTTTTAAAGTTTGGTAATTTAATTAAATATGTCAAGCTTTGATTATCGTAATGCTAGAAGAGCATCGTCTCGTAATGCAAACAGTGCTAGAAGAGCATTGTCTAGTAGTGCAAACAGTGCTAGAAAAGCACTGTCTCGCAATGCAGACAGTGCAAGTACTTACAAATATGTAAATAAATAAATGTCTTCGATACCAGGAATTACACTGATGAATTCAGTCGATACCGCCAGGCAGATAGATGAATCACTATAAAGAATCAAAGAAGTTTACTTAGAAAGATGACTTAATTGGTGTTGTTTTTTTCGTGATGGTTTATACTATTCTTCACACACACACACATACATATATATATATAAGTGAACGTTGTCTGTCAGTCTGTTTGTTTCACAGAGGCTTTTACATGGATTGATGGATCTTGACCAAACTTATCACATCTTAAGGGGCTATGAAGTTTTTATAACATTCCGTTTGGGGCTGGGGGCCCCGATATCGTTCTTTCCCTTATATGAGCTATGTAAATAAAATTGATACAAGTACTCCTACATCCATAGATGGATATTGACGAAACTTAATAATTGTACACTTGATTATCCATAGTAAAATACCAAAGGGTTTTCTTGCTGGCATCCGTCCGTCACAATGTGACGATGGAGTGGGCTTCGTAGGACGAAATCCACATAGCCTGGGATTATTATACTTGAGGGATTATAAGCTGGTTCCCAACAGCAAATCTCTCCACGCCGCTGGGTAACCCAAGGGAACATCATTGGATGATACAGCTTGGCACCAGTGACGTCGCAGGAGTTGTCGGAATGTTTCATTGTATCAATGTTATCCGCCTTTCGATCTCCGGGTTTGATTTCAGAGTTTCCTTCTCTTAGATGAGTTGCCGTCCAGGGTTAACGAGTCCCATCTACCCGGGGTGCTGGTGGTGTTTTTGCTCTAGCTGGAATTGAACTCCAGACCACCAACTTGAGATTTGCTCAGTTTAGACCACTCGGCCACCAGCACCCATATACTAAAGGGTAGTGAGCTCATACCAAAGGGTAGTGAACTCATAATATCCATTCCTCTGGGGCCGGGGGCCCCGTTTGAATTTTTTCTAATATATTGTTCGTCCGTCGAGGAGCGACGAGGACCATCGAGTCGTCTGGTGACTGATGACTTGCGCGGGTGACTTTGTTTAAAGTGAAGAAGAGTTGCGCGGCGTCTACCTCACTCTCTCGTCCGATCCCACTATATCAAGTGGCAAGACTCTTCGTCAAGACGACCAGGGATGGGTTCGGTTGCAGGATTTTTTTCTAATATAAGCTATATAAATATCAATAGGCTTAGTACTCCTACAGCTTCGACTTTTCCCTCGAGACAACCTGCTGGATCAAGGGAAAGTCACATTGCCAAGCTCGAGGCAATGTCGCACGTGATCTGCCTCTTCGTGGCGCGGAAGACTAGTATGGGCGTGCTCCCAGAAGCCAAAGATCACATGTCCCTATCGGAAGACTAGTATGGGCGTGCTCCCAGAAGCCAAAGATCACATGTCCCTATCGGAAGACTAGTATGGGCGTGCTCCCAGAAGCCAAAGATCACATGTCCCTATCGGAAGACTAGTATGGGCGTGCTCCCAGAAGCCAAAGATCACATGTCCCTATCGGAAGACTAGTATGGGCGTGCTCCCAGAAGCCAAAGATCACACGTCCCAAATCGGAAGACCCACTGAGCTAGGGGGGGGGGTAACGCAAAGCCCCCCTCCACTGGGAGGAAGATATTTTGCTCAAACCCCCTTACTCTTTTGCAAAACGCATGATATCTAACGCAACGGAAGTTAAGCGCTACCATGATTATGTGTTGCCGGTAATGGGTATGAGGCAGTGGGTTTAACCCTTGCCAGTGATTAAAAAGACGTGGCCCTGAGAAAGCCACCCCTAGGCGACCGTTTCGTCCCGACATGTCCAGTCCGAACAGCTCCCAGAGCGGTGGGTTGAGGTAACGCAACGCCTCCCCCGGAGAGGAAGTTAAAGCCGTTCTGTCCGGTCCGTACAACTCCCGGAGCTGCGGGCCTGCACCCCGGGGGGAGACAAATCGTTGGGAACAAACCTGTCCGTACGACTCTTCGGGCGGTGGGAGAAAGTTAAGGCCAGCAACTACTCCCGGAGTGGAAGAAAGCCGCCCCACACCAAGGAAAACGTACAGCTCCCGGGCGGTGGTGGTGGCAACGCAACGTCATCACCGGAGAGGAAGTAAAGCTGTCCCAAACCCAAATTTTACTTGGGCCGAGTTGCATGGCCGGAGTCCCCAGGGACTACTGGGCTATGTTTCACGGCCAGGGTCCTAAGAGACTGCAATCTCGACCCTTTGAGTATTGATCTTTATTAGTACTCCTACATGAGTAGATGTATTTTGACCAAACATAGTACACATATTATACTTGATAATCCATATTCAAATACCGAAGGGTATTGAACTTATAATATCCATTCTTCTGGGGTTGGGGGCCCCATTTCATTTTTCTTTATTTAAGCTATAAAAATATTATCACTATAGTTTCTATGTGAATTGATGGATACAGGCAATACCCCTCATTGTCCGTATTGAAATATCGGAGGATTTAAAACTAATAATATCCTATCTATAATATTCCAGAAAGTTCGATAATTTTAAAGTTATGTCCATGGCATTTTCAAATCGATTTTAATGGGACAAATTTTACATTTTAATTCTATAACTTATCTGAATGATTTTTATAGCCCCCCCCCCCTCTTACCCCACATCTCAGGCATAAATAAAAAGGAAACTTTATTAAATGCCCCCCCCCCCACAACATTTTTTACACGTTTAATGGAGAACATTAAATTTAATCTATAATGTTCTAGAAGGTTCTATATTGTTCTACGGGGATATATAATGGGATCTATAATCTTATTCGCACCAAATCGCACTGAGCATGATCCCAAAGAGGAACAGGATCGCAATGGGGAAGGGGATCCAACAGTAAACTGGAACCCATGGGTTAAGCTATCCCATCGGGATCGCACCGGGAAACCGGACTGCGTCGGGATCGGTGTCAGAATGGGATTAGGGTTCCAATGGGATCGGGGTCACACAAGGATGGCGTCCTAATGCAATCCCGTGCAACGCCGGTATATTGGCTAGTTGTCTATAAATCAGAAAAGAATTATTAAACCTTCTGGGTAGATTGATTATGAGATGAATAAGTTCTCAAATGATTTAATTTAACACAATGTGAAAGATGGAGAAGGGGTTACTATAACGGCCTAAATGGAAATAGTTCATACAAGGACAAAGTTTAACATTACACTTTGGAATGCTTCAGTGAAAGGGTGTGTAGTTCTAACTTTACCCCCCGGGCTGGGGGGGGGTGGGGCGGCAACACTGGTCCAGTCTTAAATGCTTCATCTAAAAGGCGTGTACTTCTAGCCTGATCCAGGGCGGGGAAAAACTTGTCTAGTCTTTAAATGAAAGTACCGGGGTTCTTGACAAGAAGCTACTCAGTAACATAAACAACTCGATTAAGTTTCCTATAAGTGACACAGTCGGTTCTTTTGATGTTTGGGCTATGTTGCCCCAATCTTCTACCCGCTATGTTGCCCCAATCTTCTATCCGCTTTGTTGCACCACTATTCTACCAGCTATATTGCCCCAACCATGTACCATCTATGTCATCTAACTATTCTACCAGTTATATTGCCCCAAGAAGGCACCAGCTATGTCATGTAACTATTCTACAGTTATATCGCTAGTAGGGGTCGCCAAACCGGTCCCTTTTACCAAAGCTGGTACTTTCGATATTGAAGTTTACGAATACCGTGTCGAGGGTATGAGAATCACTGTTGTTATGTGTAGAGCGTTGTTGTCATGTTTGATAGGGAAAAGATGTTAGTTCGAGATTTTATGTGCAGCCGTATCGTTTGTGTGAGAGTGTTGTGACGTAATTGTGTAATGGGAAGTGACGCGTTAGTTTTCGTTGTGGTTAGAGAAGAGTGATGGCGGATGTGCTACATTGACTGTTGTGGATTGAGTTCATCGAGTAGTGATAAATAAACTTTCGTTTACAACAAACCGGTTGCTGTTTGTTGCATTGGTGACTGTTTGTATGGTGTGCTGCTGAACGGAGTGCAGTGAAAGACTGTGGCCATACAGAAGAAACGCTTCGCGACATTGGGGGCTCGTCCGAAAGAAGCTGTTAAGTATCATCCTCGTCCGAACGAATCAAGGGCAGTTAAGAATCATACTGTCTGAAGCTGGGAAGTGTAAGGCTCGTCCGAACGAATCAAGGGCAGTTCAGAATCATCCTGTCTGAAGCTGTGAAGTGTCAGGCCGTCCGAATTACCATCCCTGTCCGGGGCTGGGCAGTATAATCTCCGCCCGAACCTGTATGCCGCCGCCAGAAGCTTTGTGTCGCCACCCGAACCAGTGTGTCGTTCGCCCGAAACTGTGTGTCGCCGCCTGAAGCTGTGTGTCACTGTCCGACACGGAAGTATCAACCTCTACGGGGCTGTGAACATCGACCTTCCGTTGTGTGAGGCATCTTGGCACATCTGTCTGAGGCTGTGTGTCGCTTGTCCGAGGTCGTCTGAGGTGCTTGTCGTGTGTCTCCTGTCCCAGCTGAGGCAACCGTCCAATGCTGTGACCCGCTGATTGGGTTGTTCCACCGAGCTTTACACCGCCGTTGCTGTACACCTCTGTGGATATTCAACGCTGTTGCAGTACACCGCTGCTGACGTATCCTGCCGCTGTGTCCCGCCGATTGCTGTGTCCCGCCGATTGCTGTGTCCCGCCGATTGCTGTGTCCCGCTGATTGCTGTGTCCTGCTGATTGCTGTGTCACGCTGATTACTGTGTCCTGCTGATTGTTGTGTCCCGCTGATTGCTGTGTCCTGCTGTTTGCTGTGTTTCGCTGATAACTATTCCGCCGGTTGCTGTACACCGCTGTTTGCTGTGTCCACCTGTCCTTGGCACGAAGCAAACCACCGACCGGATCGTCACTGTGCCGCATCTAGATCATCGCCGCACCTACAACCGGAGCGCCTATGCATCTACCACCAGTGCATGCCACCGGGTCAACAAAGTAGACCCAATTAGACACTATTACCTAAAACTGTGACATTCTTATATTGTGTGTTTTCGATACAGGTCAAGTCAAGCACAGTTAAGTAACATGTTAAGTACATAATTAATTATAGTTAAGTAACATGTTAAGTACATAAGTATTATTATTATAGTTATTTAAGATTATAATATTTATCTTATATTGAGAAAAGCTGTACAGTATTTGAACATATACATTAGCAGGGGTAAATAATTATAAATGGAAACAAGAAGCAAAGCTAAGAGAACCATATCGGAAATAATAGCCGAAATTCGGGAGGTGGGAGAAAAGGACCTCAGATTTACGGGACAGGAGTTAGATACATTTGTAAGGGACCAATGGGGGAAAATACAAGAAGAGGAGCGAGAAGAAAAAAGAAAAAGGGAAGAAGAAGAGCGAGAAGAAAAGAGAAGAATCAAAGAAAGGGAATATGAACTTAAGAAGTTGAAAATAGAAACAGATAAAAAAATTAATTGGCCAAAATAAAAAATGGAGCAGCACAACATTATAATAGTGACGAAAAAAGACCCAGGAAAAATTATCACTTACTCAAATGCCTCCCTAAATACGACAGCGACAGGGAACCGGACGATCACATTGTAAACTTTGAATACATTGCCAGACAAAACGGGGAAACAAAAGAAAAAATCAGGAGTCAAGAATTTTATGACAGTGACAATGACGATGGTGAGGGAGTAGAATGGGATAGCGCTAGAATAGACGGGATAATTAGTATTAACTGTGATAATCCTTACACTAGAGAGAATAGGTATAGCGAGAGGTCAGGGAAGGAAGCACATGATAGCCTTTACAGAGCAGAAGTAGAAACTAAGAAGAATCAGTTCAGATGGGATAATAAGCTTAAAACTTGGGGAAAACTTACAGACGGGGATAAGGTAGAAACTGAGGAAGGCGTTAGGCAAGCTGGGAGGCCATTAGGTGAGGTTAAAGAGAGTAAAGTCCATTTATTAGCCTTTGAAAACGAATTAATTGAAAATATTACTGACTCTGTGGAAGAGGATAGCTATCCAGAGGAATCCCAAGCCATTGTAACGGAGTGTAGGGACAGGGAGTTCTCTGTAACATCTAGTGAGGTGGTAACCATAATAGAAAACAGAGGGGAAACACGAGATACAGATTTTTTACGTGTTCAAAATGTGAATTTGTATTTTGTACAGGATATGATTTTTGATGACATACCACATGATGCTTATAGTAGAGTCCAGGTAGATGTTGTTGATGAAAATGTAATGTGTGATTTTGGACAATGTATTTTTTTTTGATGGAGTACAAGACGACACTGGTGATACTGTACGGGCTGTTGATTTTGATAATGTACAGCATGAGAGCTGTGTTATGACACACGAGAGATGCTTTGATAATGCACAACATGGGAGCTGTGATATGTCACACGAGAGATGCTTTGATAATGTAACAGAGGGTTCGTTTGCTTTCGTACAACAGGGAGATTTTGGGTTTATGCGGCAGCACTTTGTTGAGAATGATGATTTGTGTTGTGCACGAGATTTTGTAGGTGTTAGGACCTGGACAGGTCACGGTGTTTGCGAAGTTGAAATCGGGAGCTTGTCAAAGGCTGTCCCAAGATGGGGACGTAAATACAATAAAGTAGAAGTCGTTGAAAATCATTTCATGTGGAGCTATGAGGATAGTAGTCCGACTGTTGAAGTTTGTAGAATTAAAGACACGGATTGCTCTAAGTTTGAGAACCATCATAGGGTTGAGTCTATCTTAGACTCAGAAAATCTGATTGTAGCTAGCGGGTTTAAGCGTGGCTACATAGTTTCCGTGGAGGAGGTGAACTTTTTCCCTGGTGTGGGGTTGGATGACGGGACCTTTGCTGTGGCTGATGATTTGTGTCGCGAGAGTCAGGAGGGCTCATTGGTTGAGAGGGGACATTGCTCGGACTGTGGGTTGAATGAGGATTTTGATTGTGTTGAGGAGGTGAAGGGTTTCCTTGAGCCGGGAGGTGAGGGTTGCGAGTCTTGTATTGCTGGTTTGTGTGGACACTGTAGTGTGCCCATGGGTCATGCATTGGTGTTGGGCGTGACATGCTTGTTGTTGTTGTGGGTTGACTTGGTGTCATGTGTGGTGAGACAAGTAATGGTTGGCTGGGGAGGATCAAATTGGAATGCAGGTTTGCATACTTTCTACCAGGCGTCGGACAAGCGAAATATTCCGCCCTTAAAAGCTTAGTAGTAGACTGGACAATTTATGGCTGTCCTCATGAATTGACGGATATTGACATTTGTCTTTTGGCCATTTTTTGCCACTTGTAAAGGTTTATTTATTATTAGTGAGTTGGTTCTGTAAACAGATGTCAAAGATGATTAGTTGCCTTAAAATCATAATGTTATTGTAAGGATTTTCTTCGTTGATTTATTATGAACAGTAATTATTTAGATATGACATAAATAACCCATGATTTTTGTTGTTGTTTATGCGTGTAAAATCTATCTAATTAGAAGGTAGAAGTAGAAACCGATGTTACAGGTGGTAAATAACCTGCTTTGAGATTGTTACTTGCTGTATGAGTCAGTATGACCCAACAGTGATTCCATACCCTGACTTTTCATTTTGAAAGATTCTACTCGTGGAGTAGAATCTAGCGGAAGAGGGGGGATATGTCGAGGGTATGAGAATCACTGTTGTTATGTGTAGAGCGTTGTTGTCATGTTTGATAGGGAAAAGATGTTCGTTCGAGATTTTATGTGCAGCCGTATCGTTTGTGTGAGAGTGTTGTGACGTAATTGTGTAATGGGAAGTGACGCGTTAGTTTTCGTTGTGGTTAGAGAAGAGTGATGGCGGATGTGCTACATTGACTGTTGTGGATTGAATACTGTTAAGTGTTGTGCTGAGAGAATTGATGGGGAATATACTGGCAGAAGTGTTTGGATTGGTATGTTGATTAATATTTGGTTGGAGTGATTTATTATCAAATTCTGAAATTATACATCAAGTCTTGTTCATCGAGTAGTGATAAATAAACTTTCGTTTACAACAAACCGGTTGCTGTTTGTTGCATTGGTGACTGTTTGTATGGTGTGCTGCTGAACGGAGTGCAGTGAAAGACTGTGGCCATACAGAAGAATCGCTTCGCGACATACCGGAATCCCGGTGCTTTCTATATTTTCGATATTGTCAAAATTTAGAGAATTTTGTGTCGAGGTTAGAGATGATGATTTATTAAAGGAATAAAAAAACAATAAAAAGGAAATAGCATTTTGATTTTTATGAAGTTTTTAACAATAACACAAATTTCTAACTTCAGACATTATCAAATATTAAAATAATTTGTGTTATTTTAATCTTTGATCAAGTTCAAATAATGAGATCCTAAAAATGAAAACGTGTCTAATGTTTGATCGCTAAATTTTGACCGGAAATGGTAACAAAAGTAACCAGATGACCAGAACGTCCTCTCACACTCCACGCTACCAAACTGATGTCTTTGTTTCCGATAGTTTCATATGTTTTTCATATTTTGGTTTATTTTATTCAGTGTTCCCCATTTTTATTTTTATCAACATGAAGAAAAAATAAATCATTAACAAAAAATTTATTTATTACATCTATTTGGTTTGACATGTACAATTTCATTTTTTTAAAAAAATGTTTAAATTTTCATGTAAATGTTTTGCTAGTTACAGTAAAGATAAACAGGGGCATTCAGTCACGTAAATGTTTGGCTAGTTACAGTAAAGATAAACAGGGGCATTCAGTCATATAAATCTTTGGCTAGGTACGGTACAGGCAAACTTGGACATTCAGTCATGTAAATGTTTGGCTAGGTACGGTACAGATAAACTAGGACAGTCAGTCATGTAAATGTTTGTCTAGGTACGGTACAGGCAAACTTGGACATTCAGTCATATAAATCTTTGGCTAGGTACGGTACAGGCAAACTTGGACATTCAGTCATGTAAATGTTTGGCTAGGTACGGTACAGATAAAGTAGGACAGTCAGTCATGTAACTATTTGGCTAGGTAAAGTAGAGACAAACTGGGACAACAGCCTGGGACAAAAAAGCTGGTAAATCAATCATGAGGCGAATGTGAATTATTAATGTAGTTTTCACAAAATAGAAGTAAAATAGTTTTTCTATGTCTTAAACTTAAAGTACCGGATATTTGATCATCAAAATACGGATTTACTCATAGTGTTAAATATGTCGATACTTTGGCATGATAAAAGGAAGTCAAGCAATCAAACCTTTTTGTTATTAAAAGTTGACCCCGTGGCCGTGATTCGAAGGCAGGGTGTTATTTCCAAATAATTCATGTTTCAAACGAATTGTTCATGTAAGTCAAGATTCTGTCTTCATTCGACTAAACCAATCATTTATTTGTTAATAATTTAAAAACATTTAGTTTCCAATCATGTACCGTCACGTCGTGACTCACGTCCACAATTACACACTACACACTCACTACACACTCACTAAACACTCACTACACACTCACTACACACTCACTACACACTCACTACACACTCACTACACACGCACTACACACGCACTGTGTAAAAACAAAACTAATCACAACACCACGAAAATGACCAGTCCACAGGTTTAGCCAGTCGGTCGGCTCTCTTTGAACTTGATACACGTGGTGTGAAGGTTTCGCACTTTGCACATCACATAAATTATTGATATGTCTTGCTTTAACTACGACATGGAAACTAAGAAAAACGATAAATATATATATTTTTTTAAAAATAAATCCAATCCCGATTTTTTCGAGCATCGCTTAGGTCCGGTTTTCCGGTAGTTTCGAGAGTCGGGATCCCGGAATGCAACCCTTGTTGCTAGTGCTTACAAGTGTATCGCCTGGTTAAAAAGATAGGTTAATGATAGCATTATAAATACATTTCTCTATAAACTTTGCTAACCACTCCCCCACTTAAAAAAAAACAACACTCAAAACACCCTTTTTAAATTTTTAAATTTCGCCTGAACTTGGAGCTGGGGCGGAGCAAGGCGAAGAAAAGCTTACTCCAAAGCCCTGGACCAATGAACGAACTAATAGAGGGTACGTAACTCAGGATATCTAAATAAGTCAACGTTCTCACTTTTAGATTAACTCCCTCTATTTTCTAGACATTAAAGCTACCCAAGGACGTCTCCATTCTCTGCCTCTCAGTATTCTCCCGATCTTCTTTTCACCTTTCCATCTATCTTTCTCTCTATTCTTACTAAGTGCACAGAAATGCTAATACTAATACTGTTCAGACTATGAATTACTAGTATAGACTATATGACTATTTACTGTGCAATTGTTTTAAAATATTAATCAATTATTGTGGTAAAGGAGTGGGCCTAATTATTTAATTGATTTTAAACTCAATTAAATAGATTGATAATTGATGCAAAAAAAAAAATAATAATAATAAATTAAGATGTAAAATTCCCACCAGCGATACTTGGAGATAATGTACGCATCTGTGTACCTGATGTTGACAAGGGTCGCGGTGATTAACGAAGCGTCCTTGCAGTTGTCATGAACGTCGAGGGCGCTTTCTACAAGCTAGAAACAGAACACGGTGCTCTCAAACAATAGTATTCCAGAAGTAATGTTTCCATTCTGCACGAGAAACTGCTCACATTGCCACTAGGGGTCGCAAAACCAGTCCCTTTACCCAAAACTCGGTATGTTCGATCTTGAAGTTTACGAATACCGGAATGCCGATATTTTCGATATTGTCGATATTTAGAGAATTTTGTGTCGAGATTGGAGGTGGTGATTAATCAATGAAATACATTTTTTTTTAAAGACATCTATTTTATTTTTAATAACCTTTTAACAATAACACCAATGTCTAACTTCAGACTTTATCAAATATTAAAATAGGACATGTCTGCTAAATTATTTCATCCTATGCTGCAATCTAAAATAAAATTAAGCTGCGACCAATTTCTTCAGTATTTCTGAAGAATACTATTTTTTCTAGGTGACTTTATTGCAATTTCTCGCACTTTCCAAATTAAATCTTTAAAAATGAATTCATTACATTGATTGCTATCAAATGCGTCATTATCATCATCAAAGTCAGAATCAACACAATCGTTGTCTTCTACAGGTCGATGTTCTTGAGTTTAAAGAGTTTTTTTTTTAAAAATATATTATTTTATAAAAAAACATCTAAGATTTCCAGCTGTATACTGTCAGCAAGACGCTGTTGATGGTAAAGCTCTGCTTCACGTTCTAATACAGTCATCACACTGACAAGACACTGTTGATGGTAAAGCTCTGCTTCATGTCCTAATACAGTCATCACACTGACAAGACACTGTTGATGGTAAAGCTCTGCTTCATGTCCTAATACAGTCATCACACTGACAAGACACTGTTGATGGTAAAGCTCTGCTTCATGTCCTAATACAGTCATCACACTGACAAGACACTGTTGATGGTAAAGCTCTGCTTCATGTCCTAATACAGTCATCACACTGACAAGACACTGTTGATGGTAAAGCTCTGCTTCATGTCCTAATACAGTCATCACACTGACAAGACACTGTTGATGGTAAAGCTCTGCTTCATGTCCTAATACAGTCATCACACTGACAAGACACTGTTGATGGTAAAGTCTGATCCATGTCCTAATACAGTCTTCACACTAACAAGACATTGTTGATGGTAAAGCTCTGATTCACGTCCTTATTCGGTCATCAGACTGACAAGACACTGTTGATGGTAAAGCTCTGATTCATGTCCTAATACAGTCATCACACTGACAAGACACTGTAGATTGTAAAGTGCTGCTTCACGTCCAGGCAAGGCCAGTAGAGATGCAGAATATATCATCTTTAAACGACAATGCAGCAGATAGCCTGTTGTTCAACAATTGTAAACTAGTTCTGCCAATCACTCTTACTTGTCCGCGATTTACACATTCATTGATTAACATAGAGCTACATAGAAAAATGTTTACAGGGGAGCCTCGATCCCACGCCACGGGGCAGGTGAGTCCGCTCACCGGACCCTTGAGAGAGAGAGAGAGAGGAGAGAGAGGAGAGAGAGAGCGGAACACACGAGCACAAATCAACACAAACAAATGAGTCTGCTGTTGTCTGACGTTTCAACCATTCGAGCACCTTGCTCAGTAAGTGAATTGGCCAAATGTTTTATTTCTATGGGCCAGATTTCTTTCTTAACCAGATTGACATTTGAACCGACCGGGGCACAATTGACATACATGACTCCATTTCAAACAAGCTTCAAAATGTCTCTGCTATACAACTGTACTGAAAGTAAGCAATCATTTCCATTCCCTTTTATATTCCCGATATATCCCTGTGGATCACATATAATAACTTTAATGAATTCTTTTTTTGTCTTATTTCACTATAACAGACAATATAATTACCTTAACTCTTACATATTCCATAAAGTCTTTCTTTTGTTATGCCAGGCATATCCCTTTACAACAATCACATGCACATTTTTGGAGTTTTGTTTCAAAGGTTGTCTTTTTACAATCGGTTTCATATAGTTCAACATGGTGGTTGAGAGAGGAGATAGATGAGATAGGTGATAGGTGATAGGTGATAGGTGTAGGGGAGGCAGAGGTGATGGTACAGGATGAAGTTTTCCCCCTTCCTCCCCCCCCCCAAAAAAAAAGAAAAAAGTCCTTGAAAGAAAGTATCCGTTTTTTTCAAAATCATGATTTGGTCACCCTAAGCTCAACGGTCACCCTAAGCTCAACGGTCACCCTAAGCTCAATGGTCACCCTAAGCTCAACGGTCACCCTAAGCTCAATGGTCACCCTAAGCTCAATGGTCACCCTAAGCTCAATGGTCACCCTAAGCTCAATGGTCACCCTAAGCTCAATGGTCACCCTAAGCTCAATGGTCACCCTAAGCTCAATGGTCACCCTAAGCTCAACGGTCACCCTAAGCTAAATGTTCACCCTAAGCTCAATGGTCACCCTAAGCTTAATGGTCACCCTAAGCTCAATGTATTCGATTTAACAATACACTCAATACATTTAGAGGTACAACTTTAGGCCTTCCCTCTCATTTCAAGTCTGCACATTCCAGTGACTACTTGGGTGTATTTCTAAGGCCAGATTGCGACCAGATGCGCAAACATATCGTGGGTATTTAAAATCTTGGTCAGACAGCGGATTCCTCGTGATAAATATCTACGAACAATGAAATTAAATATCTTGGATCTGAGCATGATGAACTTGAAGACACAGTGCCGCTTAAGAGACAATTTAAAATTGAAATACAAAAGACACTTCCAGACCAACGGATGGAGACTTTGAAACATTCGTAAAAAAAGAAATGGCTTTATTTGAGAATGGCGGTTAAAGAGAAAAATATATAACAATTGCGTATGATAGCTTAGGGTCTATTCCTCAGAGACAGGCGTAACTCGTCCATCCATCCAGTGTCAGAGACAGGCTTAACTCGTCCATTAATCCAGTGTCAGAGACAGGCTTAAATCTCCCATTCATCCAGTGTGAGAGACAGGCTTAAATCTTCCATTCATCCAGTGTCAGAGACAGGCTTAAATCTTCCATTCATCCAGTGTGAGAGACAGGCTTAACTCGTCCATTCATCCAGTGTGAGAGACAGGCTTAACTCGTCCATTAATCCAGTGTGAGAGACAGGCTTAAATCTTCCATTCATCCAGTGTGAGAGACAGGCTTAACTCTTTCTTCTTTTAGCTACGCAGTTTGTTAATCAAAGAGTTTTGAACAGTATCACCGAGCTTTATCACCATATTTTCAATTGCATTAAAGGATATAGGCAAATTGTCGACGCATTGCTTCATTATTCGTCTTTGATCATTAGAGGCAATTAACAAACGGATTGGAAGACTATTTCAAGCTGCCATACGAGAAACAGTTTCTTCTAAGCTGTTTGAGCTTGAAAAATAATCAGATGATTTGTTTTTTTTAGTGGTTTTCATCTCCTCTGTTGGCGGAATTTTTAGAACAAGATTCAGTGGAAACGGCGAAATCTATGAAGGCAGTGGATTGGCAGACTTTAGATGAGTGTGAAAGCCTAAAGTTGTGCTTTCCAAGTGTTTAAGTATCTTGTTACACGACGCCGAAGGATTTTCATTAGCTTTCAAGAAATAGAAAAAAGAAACAGATGTCTTTGTTTCCGGTAGTTTCATATGCTTTTCCTTTTCATATTTCAGTTGATTAGCTTTTTAGCCCCCCCCCCTCCCTCCCCCACCTCTCCCAATTTATTTATATGAACCTGAAGGGAAAATAAATCATTAACAAAGAATTATGAATTAAATCGAATTGGTTTGACGTGTACAACTTACATGAGCTNTTTATATGAACCTGAAGGGAAAATAAATCATTAACAAAGAATTATGAATTAAATCGAATTGGTTTGACGTGTACAACTTACATGAGCTCATGTGTGTTCCGTGCCGGAGGGGGGGGGGGTGGGCCGGGTGAACGACACATGAGCTCATGTGTGTCCCGTGTCGTTAAAAGATCTTTCCTTTAATCGTCCGAATCACGTGGAAAAATTTGCAGGTTCCCTCACTAGTCTGGATGGCCTAATGGTTTAAACTCAACTCAATCTGTATGTGTGTCAAAGAGAGAGTTAGTGGTTTAAACTCAACTCTCTGTGTATGTATGTATGTCAGGCACTCACTCAAGACCTTCTGTTTCTGAGTAATTATCTATATCAATATCCATACCTATGTCTAAGCCTACACTTATTTCTACATATCTATACCTACATACCTATAATTAAGACTGTATACCTATATCTCTACCAACCTCTCTATCTATGCTATACCCCTATCTATAACTGTATCTAACATCTATACACAGATCAAACTTAACCTATACACCATTAAGTACGGCTCTGTATACTTATATTTCTTTCAGTCTCGCCCTACCTATTTATGCTATAGCGTGTTTATCACTTTCTAAATATATCTCTCCCTCTAGACTTCTTAAACAAACAAAATACCACTGAGAGAGAGAGAGAGAGAGAGAGAGAGAGAGAGAGGGGGAGCGAGAGATAGCGAGAGAGAGAGAGAGAGAGCGAGCGCCCCTGGCAAGAGTCTGGCGAGGGACTCACCTCCCCCGTGCCACCAGATATGTTCCTGAAAGAAACCCTGCGTGATGACCCTAGTACATATGACGTGATCACTCTAGTACATGTCGCGTCATGACCCTAGTTCATGTCACACGATGACCTAGTTTATGTTCCGCGATAACCCTATGTCATTTTGTATGATACCCTAGTTGGGCCCGTATTATGATCTAATTTCTTGTATGTCTGCATTTGCAAACTGCTGACACCCCCCCCCCTCACCTTTCTCCTGTTTATTTCAACCAAGTGGGCCATATGTGGTGTCATCTCATCCTTTCATAACTTATCTCAAAACTGTACCGCATACTCATACCCCCATAATTTCTTTACGGCCTTCTTTCTTAACTCTTAACAATGCCCTCAACCCACAGGTCGCCATTGTTTCCTAGACAGATCGACCTACGCAATGGCTGTTGGCGAGCAAGTATGTTGATTAGAACAAATTAATTACCATGTGTCCGTATATTTTACACTCGAGCAATGGCTAGACAATGTACGTTACCAGATGGGAATATGCTAATGGTTTCAATTATTTGAATTCAGCAAAAGAGATGGTGTAATGTTACGCCTCAAACCAAGTATTTTGCCAACAGGTGGCCTACAGTTCAGTAACAACACGCACAGAGCAGCAGTTCTCAACCTGTGAGTCGCGACCTTTACTGGGTTTGACCGACCCTTACACAGGGTCACGGTAATTTTAAGGTGGGGGGGGGGGGGGTTCACTACATCACGAGGAAATGTATTAAAGGATAGCGGCATTAGGAAAAAAAAACACGCACAGAGCAGCAGTTCTCAACCTGTGAGTCGCGACCTTTACTGGGTTTGACCGACCCTTACACAGGGTCACGGTAATTTTAAGGTGGGGGGGGGGAGTTCACTACATCACGAGGAAATGTATTAAAGGATAGCGGCATTAGGAAACTTGAGAACCACTGATATAGAGTCAGTAAAATACCAGGTACAATGGACCACAAATAGATGCCCGAGACTGAGAGAGATTAGCTTAATTGTTTGCAGGGAGACAGCCAGTGTTATTAAAAAGTGCTTATTATGTGAATGAACCACGTCAGAATGTGGGTGGACCACATTAATATATGGATGATCCACATTGATATGTGGAGGGACCACATCAATATGTGGATGGACTACATAAATATGTGGATAGACCACATCAATATGAGGATGGACCACATCCCTTTGAGGATAGACCACATCAATTTGGGGATGGACCACATAAATATTGGGACGGACAACATCAATATGTGGCTGGACCATATCAATATGTTGGTAGAACACATCAATATGTAGATGGACCACATCAATATGTGAATGGGTCTCATCAATATGTACGTCGATGACATCAATATGTCGGTTTACGACCCCAATATGTGTATGAAAAAGTAAACTTTTCGTAGACTTTAAAATATATGAAATAATACATGGAAAAAAATCTTTTTCAATGATTAACAAACATAAATACAAGAAACGTCAAAATTTGCGTTGAAAAAAAAATGGTTTTCTGATAATTGCATGTTTTTTAAAATTATTTTTGCGTTGAGTACGAAACAATACAAATTTAAGTCTTTAATGCTGGACATTCCTGTTTCCTTACAATCAACGTTAGATAAGCCGCCATTTGTTCTTTTTTTCAGTTCATAATTTACCTCGAACCGATAACTCACCGCTTATACAAAACTACTGCGCGTGGCATCTAGCACTAGTAAGATAGTGGCTTGGACGAAACGGTTACTGACTAAAACATATGGGGAGTAGTTAATGGAATTACGCCATTTGATTGGTAACTGTTGTTTTTTTCGATCGAATATTTCCATGCGCATTAAGGAGTACTGAAAATCTTTTTTAATTAAATTTGTTATCATGTATGACACGCACTGCTTTAAGTTAAACCAAAACTTCATGTCAGTTCAAAGTTACACATTCTAAACAACCCACAACACCATGTCTAGTTCAGGTAACACCTTCCAAGCCATCCATGGCACCATGTCTAGTCAAAATAACACTTTTCATACTATCCATAACACCATGAGATTTCTTCTTCTTCTGTATCTTAAGGGCCCACGATCAATTTATGATCATTTTGGCTCCTATGCATGTAGAGGGGATTTGCAATGTTTCTGTGCCTGTTGTTGATGAGGATATTTCACTGAGTGCAAGTGCTGCTTTGTGAGGGAATCATTCACTGGGATTTGAAGACTTGAGGCAATAGACACATTTGTGTCTAGTGTTGTCGCCTCAACTGTTCCTTTTGAAAGCTTGTTCAAGTCGCTGATTTTCTTGGGCAGGAATGAGCAGCTCCTATATTGGCTTCTTGCTGGTATAAGCCTGAATTGTCTGCCATGGCCTCGTCGCTGTCTATGGGGCAGAGGGAAGAGTCTCTGTATAATACTGGAACAGTGGACCAGCCCATTATTTATCTTGTACATCATGGAGAGCCTGGATTTTCGCGGTCGTTCTTCGCAAAATAACACCTTTCAAACTACCTATAACAACATGCCTATTGAAATTAACACCTTCCAACCCACCCACAACACCATGCCTATTCAAAGTAACACCTTCCAACCCACCCACAACACCATGCCTATTCAAAGTAACACCTTCCAACCCACCCACAACACCATGCCTATTCAAAGTAACACCATCCAACCCACCCACAACACCATGCCTATTGAAAGTAACACCTTCCAACCCGCCCACAACACCATGCCTTTTCAAAGTAACACCTTCCAACCCACCCACAACACCATGCCTATTCAAAGTAACACCTTCCAACTCACCCACAACACCATGTCACACATATGAACACAAACACCAACTAGACAAAAAAACGCTGTCTTTCCGTTGGCTGGTCAGATCGATAAGCCCCCAGTTCAAAACACGGACCCATTATACAAGTTAGGTGTGTGTTGTCAGTTTCAGGGTGATGGCCTGATGACAGGTGCTGCTTGTTGGACCAGACGTTAGCTGACTATGTTGCCTACCAGTTGAACTAGGTGAAATTATTGCATTTTAAATTTGGATATTTAGTTTTTTATTGCTGGGAAATTTCAAATGTTTAATTTGGGATATCTCGTTGATACGGCATGACGTCCAACATGAGCAGTTGACTTGGGTGTCAAACCTCAGAAGATAAAGTATTAACCGATAATCTTATCTTACCCTATCTATCTCATCTTATTTTATCTATATTATTATTGTATCTTATCACTTTATCATCTATCTTATCATCTTATCTTATCATATTGACCAATCGTATTCTATTTTATCCTATCTTATGCTATCTTATCCTAAGTCATGCTAACTCATCCTTACTTATCCTATTTCATGCTAGCTTATCCTAACTCATCCTAACTTATCCTATCTTATCAAATTTTATCTTACCTTATAATCTTACCTTATCTTGTAACCTTATCTTATCTTTTTTGTCTTAGAAATTACATTTGTTAACATCTGCCAGTGGTAACTGGAGTTTCTGATTGCCTATTTAGCTTTTGTTAGTTTGTTAAAGGTAAGTTCTTATACCCTGGCAAAGCCATCATCAGATTGATGCAGAAGTAGGAATAGCTGAATGTCGTGTTAAAATCAGAGAACCGTGACGAAATGTCGTGTTAACATCAGAGAACTGTGACCAAAATTCCTGTTAACATCTGAGGATAATTAATCGCTTTAATTTGTCTTACCTGAACCGTACATTGTACTCCTTAGTTGTTAAGCTTTAAATGGGTTGATGACAGAACTTATTGTGTATACAATTTTGGGGCACGTTCATGTAAATCTGCATACACTTAAGGGACCTTTCATGTAAGTGTGCATACACTTTTGGGACCTTTCATGTCAGTGTGCATAAATTTATGGGAGCTTTCATGTCAGTGTGCATAAACTTATAGGACCTTTCATGTCAGTGTGCATAAATTTTTGGGACCTTTCATGTCAATGTGCATAAACTTATGTGACCTTTCATGTCAGTGTGCAAACACTTATGGGACCTTTCATGTCAATGTGCATAAACTTATGTGACCTTTCATGTCAGTGTGCAAACACTTATGGGACCTTTCATGTCAGAGGGCATAAACTTATAGGACCTTTCATGTCAGTGTGAATAAACTTATTGGGCCTTTCATGGCAATGTGCAAACAATTATGGGACCATTCATGTCAGTGTGCATAAACTTATGGGACCTTTCATGTCAGTGTGCATACACTTATGGACCTTTCATGTCAGTGTGCATACCTGTTTTTAAACGTGGTCTACTTTTGAAGCATCTTAGGGAAAACCCATCCAATGGGACATACATTTTATTTTTCCGGCATAGATTATGTGATTCTGTTTGCTTTGGGATGACTGTGAAATTAGAAAATATATATATATATATAAACCAAGCATTTTGCGCCAGACTTACAACAGCCAAACAGTTTGAGAGCTCCTTTCCGCGGTCTTGGTGACCTAAGAGCAAGGCATCAATCACATTTCAATACACCGTCATTCAAATTTTACAGCAAGTTTAACGTTAAAGCGATATGTACAAGTGCGTACATCTGTAAGTACCTTACATTTAAACCGACTTGAATGCGCTTTGTGGAACGGGCAATAGTGTGAATGCTAAGTCCATTTCAAAGAGCACACATTGTGTGTGTGTGTACGTGTGTGTTCTCGCGCGCGTGTGTGTGTGTGTTTACATTTAATGGTTTTGTTGACATTTGGCTCTATACACCAGCTGCCAAGTAAGTATATATATATATATATATATATATATCGTCCCCCTCTCTCCCCCTCTCTGCCCCGCCACCGCTCCTTGCTACACACACACACACATGTGTAAAGTGTAATGGGGTTGCCCTGTGGCTGAGATGTGTTCTAGAAGTTGTCTTCACAATTGTAACACCTTTAAAGGATTATTGAATAACTTTTATTAAAGTTCATTGTATTATTGACTTAACACTTTTTTTTTACAATGTTCTATCATGCTGTGTTTTTTTTATATATTTGTGGTTCGGGATCTGCATTGAACAAAATATATGTTCTTTCTTTTAAAGTTTAAAAAGTTGGGAGGAGAAGGACGGAGATGTTTTTCATAAAATTCATAATTTTTAACTTTTATTCAAATTCATATTTTATTGTTACCATTCACATTATCGGGTTCAATTTTTTAATTGATATTTTAAATTGTTTTTCTAGAATGTCATCATTTGAAACTGCCGCGTTAAATTAGAGTGGTCGTTCCTGGCCAGACTTTTGGACACCGGTGACGTCAAACGGCTTCTGATGAAACAAGGGGCACACCTCCTCCTGGTCATTCAGGCTATCTTCACCACATGTAGGTCGCCATATTGTTTCACTTGTGATACTGGACATTACCACCTTGAGAACCATCGCATCACAAAGCAGTTGAATCATTGAAACTGTCTGGAGAAATATTTTCTAAAGTTTAAGAGTATATTCAGAAACCTACTTAAGGTTTGAGTGCTGGCTTACAATCATATAATAATAAATTTAAAAAAAATGAAAACAAAACACCAGCATACTAAAATAATTCACTCTTTTTAAATTACTTTTATAAAATCAATAAAACATACATTCCTTTTGAAAATATTAACAAACAATCAATGTAATATATATCCCGTTTGAAAATACTAACAAAAAATCAATAAAATATAACTCCCTTTTGAAAATATTTTTTTTTTAAATTAATAAAATATACTTCCCTTTTGAAAATACTAACAAATAATCAATAAAATGTACCTCCCTTTTGAAAATAATAATAAATAATAAATAAAATATAAATCCTTTTTGAAAATACTAACAAATAATCAATAAAATATATCTACCTTTTGAAAATAATAACAAATAATAAATAAAATATACCTCCCTTTTGAAAATACTAATAAATAATAAATAAAATATAAATCCCTTTTGAAAATACTAACAAATAATCAATAAAATATATCTCCCTTTTGAAAATATTAACAAATAATAAATAAAATATAACTCCCTTTTGAAAATACTAACAAATAATCAATAAAATATAACTCCCTTTTGAAAATACTAATAAATAATAAATAAAATATAAATCCCTTTTGAAAATACTAACAAATAATCAATAAAATATATCTCCCTTTTGAAAATATTAACAAATAATCAATAAAATATACCTCCCTTTTGAAAATAATAAGAAATAATAAATAAAATATACCTCCCTTTTGAAAATAATAGCAAATAATCAATTTTTTCCTCTTATTTTCGTAGACCCATTATCCCGCGTCATCACCCCATGGAGCACGTCAAGTCCCGTCGACCACTTATCCACTCACCAATCAAACAATCACATGCATGAAACACGCTCATCAAACTCTAGCCACGCAACTTCAGAATACTTGGGTGCAAGGATTGAACCGGAGGAAGACGCTGAAGAAACTCTGCACCGGATGCCGAGACCCAAGGTCAAGCGCAAACTTCAACAAGGCCACGTCGTGACGAAAGACTGGCGCCAAGCAAGCGTGCGTAGCAGACGATCGACGAGTAAAGTCACCGGTCTCGTTGTCGGTGCTTGCGCCGACGCCGTATTAAAGGCCAAGGTCAAGGACAAATTAAACGACATCGAGGCTTCTCTGTGGAATCTCCAGTCTCAAATAACGAAACCGTTCGGCGGTCAGGATCCACTTCCGGGGACGGTGTTGGGGACTTTCCCATCTAATGTGAGAACGAACTTTCACGGGAGTCCAGCGGCGTCCAGTCTGCGTCAGAGCCAGATCGTGACGGACACAAATTCCCTGTCCACCCTGCTCGTTCTGCACTGTTTGACCGAAACTGGGGTGTATGGCGTGTCAAAAGTCAATTCAGCCTCCAACATGAGCATTGCGGTCCAGGCTTTGGAGTCTTACCACAGCAGGACATTTGGCAGGGGGAGGTAAGCTGGACATTTGGCAGGGGGAGGTAAGCTGGACATTTGGCAGGGGGAGGTAAGCTGGACTTTTGGAAGGGGGGGGTAAATAAGCTGGACATTTGGCAGGGGGGTAAGCTGGACATTTGGCAGGGGAGGTAAGCTGGACATTTGGCAGGGGGGGTAAGCTGGACATTTGGCAGGGGGAGGTAAGCTGGACATTTGGCAGAGCAAGGTAAGCTGGACAAATGACAGGGAGAGGTAAGTGTGTCATTGGGAATGGAGGGATAAGCTGCACATTTGGAAGGGGGAGTTAAGCTGGATATGGGTTGTTTAGCGGCGTGTTGAAACAGTGGTTCTCAACCTTCCCAATGCCGCGACCCTATTCAAATTATAGGAGCCAAAATGATCAATAAATTGATCGTGGGCCCTTAAGATATAGAAGAAGAAGAAATTCCTCTTGTTGTGGCCACCCCACAGCCATACAATTATTTTTGTTTCTACTTCATAAATATTTGTTTCCCGATGGTCTTAGGCAATCCCTGTCACGACCCACATGCTGTATTAAAAAGGTTCTGTCATTGTTTTTATCTTTAGTCACACTGTTTTACATTTTGCATGTAGTCATACTGATCTGGTCGGTCCTTTTTATACTTTCTCTAGTTTGCACTGGTGTCATGCAGTATCTGTATCTGGTTTGACCTGTTCTCTTGCAGTCTCTGATATGTCCCTTTGTCATGCTGTATCTGGTTTGACCTGTTCTCTTGCAGTCTCTGATATGTCCCTTTGTCATGCTGTATCTGGTTTGACCTGTTCTCTTGCAGTCTCTGACATGTACTTTCGTCATTCTGTCTCTCGTTTGACCTGATGTCACACTGGTCTGTGTTCCGTTTCACCATTATAACTTGTCGCTAACACTCCACTGACAGTTCAATTCTAACACTGTGGCAAGAGAAGGTCCTGTCCGGTGCACAGGGATGGGTCAACTTCCCGGAAAATATCGCCAAGACCAAGGTCAAGGACAATACGACTTACAACCAGTTGCAGGCGTTGGCAAAGTCATGTGACTGCGAGCCGGCGAAGGCTGGATTTAAAGACATCAGTAATAACTTGTACGTTTTTATTAATTTGATAAATGTTGGAATTATGATGTCATTGAAAAAAGAGTTTGGAATTGTTATGTGATTGGAAAAAGAGTTTGGAATTGTTATGTGATAGGAAAAGGAGTTTGGAATTGTTATGTGATAGGAAAAAGAGTTTGGAATTGTTATGTGATAGGAAAAAGAGTTTGGAATTGTTATGTGATATGAAAAAGAGTTTGGAATTGTTATGTGATTGGAAAAAGAGTTTGGAATTGTTATGTGATAGGAAAAAGAGTTTGGAATTGTGATTTAATAAGAAAGAAAACGGTTTTGAAGTGGGATGTAATAGTAAGAACTGATTAGTATAGGGATGTAATAGTAAGAACTGATTAGTATAGGGATGTAATAGTAAAGACTGATTAGTATAGGGATGTAATAGTAAAGACTGATTAGTATAGGGATGTAATAGTAAAGACTGATTAGCATAGGGATGTAATAGTAAGAACTGATTAGTATAGGGATGTAATAGTAAGAACTGATTAGCATAGGGATGTAATAGGAAAAACTGATTAGCATAGGGATGTAATAGGAAAAACTGTTTGAAATTGGAATGTAATAGTTTGATTCGTGTTAAATTCATGTTAGATTCACTGAATAAACAAGACTGTGTGTATGCTGAAAGGTTGACAGAAATGAACAATAAATACGGAGTGGGAGAAAGGAAGAATTAATACGAGTTGGTACAAAGGAACAGTATTAATACCATTGTTGGTAGAACGGTACAATTAATACTGAGTGACCATAATTATTATTCAGAGCTAACTGGTGACGACATTGTTAGTGGTGTGTGTGTATGGGGGGAGGGGGGGGGACAACGACATTACAACAGTCAAGTTTATTGATCAGCAGCAGGTGGGCTATATCGTACGGCGTCGCACCATGTGTTGAATGATACAAACTAGTTTTATGTGTTGAATGATACAAACTAGTTCTATGTGTTGAATGATACAAACTAGTTCTATGTGTTGAATGATACAAACTAGTTCTATGTGTTGAATGATACAAACTAGTTCTATGTGTTTAATGATACAAACTAGTTATATGTGTTGAATGATACAAACTAGTTCTATGTGTTGAATGATATAAACTAGTTCTATGTGTTGAATGATACAAATTAGTTCTATGTGTTGAATGATATAAACTAGTTCTATGTGTTGAATGATATAAACTAGTTCTATGTGTTGAATGATACAAATTAGTTCTATGTGTTGCATGATACAAACTAGTTCTATGTGTTGAATGATATAAACTAGTTCTATGTGTTGAATGATACAAATTAGTTCTATGTGTTGAATGATACAAACTAGCTCTATGTGTTGAATGATACAAACTAGTTTTATGTGTTGAATGATACAAACTAGTTATATGTGTTGCATGATACAAACTAGTTCTATGTGTTGAATGATACAAACTAGTTCTATGTGTTGAATGATACATACTAGTTCTATGTTTTGAATGATACAAACTAGTTCTATGTGTTGAATGATACAAACTAGTTCTATGTGTTGAATGATACAAACTAGTTCTATGTGTTGCATGATACAAACTAGTTCTATGTGTTGAATGATACAAACTAGTTCTATGTTTTGAATGATACAAATTAGTTCTATGTGTTTAATGATACAAACTAGTTCTATGTATTGAATGATACAAACTAGTTCTATGTTTGAATGATACAAACTAGTTCTATGTGTCTAATGATACAAACTAGTTCTATGTTTTATATGATACAAACTAGTTCTATGTGTTGCATGATACAAACTAGTTCTATGTGTTTAATGATACAAACTAGTTCTATGTTTTATATGATACAAACTAGTTCTATGTGTTGCATGATACAAACTAGTTCTATGTGTTTAATGATACAAACTAGTTCTATGTGTTGAATGATATGAACTAGTTCTATGTTTTGAATGATACAAACTAGTTCTATGTGTTGCATGATACAAACTATTTCTATGTGTTGAATGATACAAACTAGTTCTATGTGTTGAATGATACAAACTAGTTCTATGTGTTGAATGATACAAACTAGTTCTATGTGTTGAATGATACAAACTAGTTCTATGTGTTGAATGATAAAAACTAGTTCTATGTGTTGAATGATATAAACTAGTTCTATGTGTTGAATGATACAAACTAGTTCTATATATTGAATGATACAAACTAGTTCTATGTGTTGAATGATACAAACTAGTTCTATGTGTTGAATGATACAAACTAGTTATATGTGTTGAATGATACAAACTAGTTCTATGTTTTGAATGATACAAACTAGTTCCATGTGTTGAATGATACAAACTAGTATTATTTGTTGAATGATAAAAACTAATTCTATGTGTTGCATGATACAAACTAGTTCTATGTGTTGAATGATAAAAACTAGTTCTATGTTTTGAATGATACAAACTAGTTCTATGTGTTGCATGATACAAACTAGTTCTATGTGTTGAATTATACAAACTAGCTCTATGTGTTGCATGATACAAACTAGTTCTATGTGTTGAATGATACAAACTAGTTCTATGTTTTAAATGATACAAACTAGTTCTCTGTGTTGAATGATACAAACTAGTTCTATGTGTTGAATGATACAAACTAGTTCTATGTGTTGAATGATACAAACTAGTTCTATGTTTTGAATGATACAAACTAGTTCTATGTGTTGAATGATACAAACTAGTTCTATGTGTTGAATGATACAAACTAGTTCTATTTTTTGAATGATACAAACTAGTTCTATGTGTTGAATGATACAAACTAGTTATATGTGTTGAATGATACAAACTAGTTCTATGTGTTGAATGATACAAACTAGTTCTATGTTTTGAATGATACAAACTAGTTCTATGTGTTGAATGATACAAACTAGTTCTATGTGTTGAATGATACAAACTAGTTCTATGTGTTTAATGATACAAACTAGTTCTATGTGTTGAATGATACAAACTAGTTCTATGTTTGAATGATACAAACTAGTTCTATGTGTTTAATGATACAAACTAGTTCTATGTTTTATATGATACAAACTAGTTCTATGTGTTGAATGATACAAATTAGTTCTATGTTTTGAATGATACAAACTAGTTCTATGTGTTGCATAATACAAACTATTTCTATGTGTTGAATGATACAAACTAGTTCTATGTGTTGAATGATACAAACTAGTTCTATGTGTTGAATGATACAAATTAGTTCTATGTGTTGAATGATACAAACTAGTTCTATGTGTTGAAGGATACAAACTAGTTCTATGTGTTGAATGATACAAACTAATTCTATGTGTTGAATGATACAAACTAGTTCTATGTTTTGAATGATACAAACTAGTTATATGTGTTGCATGATACAAACTAGCTCTATGTTTTTAATGATACAAACTAGTTCTATGTGTTGAATGATAAAAACTAGTTCTATGTTTTATATGATACAAACTAGTTCTATGTGTTGAATGATACAAACTAGTTCTATGTTTTGAATGATACAAACTAGTTCTATGTGTTGCATAATACAAACTATTTCTATGTGTTGAATGATACAAACTAGTTCTATGTGTTGAATGATACAAACTAGTTCTATGTGTTGAATGATACAAATTAGTTCTATGTGTTGAATGATACAAACTAGTTCTATGTGTTGAAGGATACAAACTAGTTCTATGTGTTGAATGATACAAACTAATTCTATGTGTTGAATGATACAAACTAGTTCTATGTTTTGAATGATACAAACTAGTTATATGTGTTGCATGATACAAACTAGCTCTATGTTTTTAATGATACAAACTAGTTCTATGTGTTGAATGATAAAAACTAGTTCTATGTTTTGAATGATACAAACTAGTTCTATGTGTTGAATGATACAAACTAGTTCTATGTTTGAATGATACAAACTAGTTCTATGTGTTGCATGATACAAACTAGTTCTATGTTTTATATGATACAAACTAGTTCTATGTGTTGCATGATACAAACTAGTTCTATGTGTTGAATGATACAAACTAGTTCTATGTGTTGAATGATACAAACTAGTTCTATGTGTTGAATGATACAAACTAGTTCTATGTTTTGAATGATACAAACTAGTTCTATGTGTTGAATGATATAAACTAGTTCTATGTGTTGAATGATACAAACTAGTTCTATGTGTTGAATGATATGAACTAGTTCTATGTGTTGAATGATACAAACTAGTTCTATGTGTTGCATGATACAAACTAGTTCTATGTGTTGAATGATACAAACTAGTTCTATGTGTTGAATGATACAAACTAGTTCTATGTATTGAATGATACAAACTAGTTCTATGTGTTGCATGATACAAACTAGTTCTATGTGTTGAATGATATGAACTAGTTCTATGTGTTGAATGATACAAACTAATTCTATATATTGAATGATACAAACTAGTTCTATGTGTTGAATGATACAAACTAGTTCTATGTGTTGAATGATACAAACTAGTTATATGTGTTGAATGATACAAACTAGTTCTATGTTTTGAATGATACAAACTAGTTCCATGTGTTGAATGATACAAACTAGTATTTTGTGTTGAATGATACAAACTAATTCTATGTCTTGCATGATACAAACTAGTTCTATGTGTTGAATGATAAAAACTAGTTCTATGTTTTGAATGATACAAACTAGTTCTATGTGTTGCATGATACAAACTAGTTCTATATGTTGAATGATACAAACTAGCTCTATGTGTTGCATGATACAAACTAGTTCTATGTGTTGAATGATACAAACTAGTTCTATGTTTTAAATGATACAAACTAGTTCTCTGTGTTGAATGATATAAACTAGTTCTATGTGTTGAATGATACAAACTAATTCTATGTGTTGAATGATACAAACTAGTTCTATGTTTTGAATGATACAAACTAGTTCTATGTGTTGCATGATACAAACTAGTTCTATGTGTTGAATGATACAAACTATTTCTATTTTTTGAATGATACAAACTAGTTCTATGTGTTGAATGATACAAACTAGTTCTATGTGTTGAATGATACAAACTAGTTCTATGTGTTGAATGATACAAACTAGTTCTATGTTTTGAATGATACAAACTAGTTCTATGTGTTGAATGATACAAACTAGTTCTATGTGTTGAATGATACAAACTAGTTCTATGTGTTGAATGATACAAACTAGTTCTATGTGTTGAATGATACAAACTAGTTCTATGTGTTGAATGATACAAACTAGTTCTATGTGTTGAATGATACAAACTAGTTCTATGTGTTGAATGATACAAACTAGTTCTATGTGTTGAATGATACAAACTAGTTCTATGTGTTGAATGATACAAACTAGTTCTATGTGTTGAATGATACAAACTAGTTCTATGTGTTGAATGATACAAACTAGTTCTATGTGTTGAATGATACAAACTAGTTCTATGTGTTGAATGATACAAACTAGTTCTATGTGTTGAATGATACAAACTAGTTCTATGTGTTGAATGATACAAACTAGTTCTATGTGTTGAATGATACAAACTAGTTCTATGTGTTGAATGATACAAACTAGTTCTATGTGTTGAATGATACAAACTAGTTCTATGTGTTGAATGATACAAACTAGTTCTATGTGTTGAATGATACAAACTAGTTCTATGTGTTGAATGATACAAACTAGTTCTATGTGTTGAATGATACAAACTAGTTCTATGTGTTGAATGATACAAACTAGTTCTATGTGTTGAATGATACAAACTAGTTCTATGTGTTGAATGATACAAACTAGTTCTATGTGTTGAATGATACAAACTAGTTCTATGTGTTGAATGATACAAACTAGTTCTATGTGTTGAATGATACAAACTAGTTCTATGTGTTGAATGATACAAACTAGTTCTATGTGTTGAATGATACAAACTAGTTCTATGTGTTGAATGATACAAACTAGTTATATGTGTTGAATGATAAAAACTAGTTCTATGTTTTGAATGATACAAACTAGTTCTATGTGTTGAATGATATAAACTAGTTCTATGTGTTGAATGATACAAAGTAGTTCTATGTGTTTAATGATACAAACTAGCTCTATGTGTTGAATGATATAAACTAGTTCTATGGTTTGAATGATACAAACTAGTTCTATGTGTTGAATGATACAAACTAGTTCTATGTGTTGAATGATATAAACTAGTTCTATGTGTTTAATGATACAAACTAGTTCTATGTGTTGAATGATACAAACTAGTTCTATGTGTTGAATGATACAAACTAGTTCTATGTGTTGAATGATACAAACTAGTTCTATGTGTTGAATGATACAAACTAGTTCTATGTGTTGAATGATACAAACTAGTTCTATGTGTTGAATGATACAAACTAGTTCTATGTGTTGAATGATACAAACTAGTTCTATGTGTTGAATGATACAAACTAGTTCTATGTGTTGCATGATACAAACTAGTTCTATGTGTTGAATGATACAAACTAGTTCTATGTATTGAATGATACAAACTAGTTCTATGTGTTGAATGATACAAACTAGTTCTATGTGTTGAATGATACAAACTAGTTCTATGTTTTGAATGATATAAACTAGTTCTATGTGTTGAATGATACAAACTAGTTCTATGTGTTTAATGATACAAACTAGCTCTATGTGTTGAATGATATAAACTAGTTCTATGTGTTGAATGATACATACTATTTCTATTTGTTGATTGATACAAATTAGTTCCCTTTGATGACTGATGCAAACTAACTCTATATATTGAATGATAAAAACTACTTGTATTTGATCGTTTCAAATCTATCGGCTGATTTTGTTGTTTTGTTTGTCAAGTCAGTCAAGGGAACTGGGGAAATCTAACTTTTTACAGTGTTTCATACCGTATGTTGTTTTTTACTAATTTAGTAAACTTTGATTACTTAAATACTAATTAGTAAAGACCAAACATCTTAATATACAGATCTGTTATTACTGGGTTATACTGTATGTGCTTACAAGGAAAGGGCTCTGTCTTTGGAAAATTAATATCAAGCATATTATGTCTCCTACTTCATGATCACTTCACGACTACTTCATAATCTATTCATCATTATTTCATAATTACTTCATGATTACTTCATGATTACTTAACGATCACTTCATAATCATTTCATGATTACTTCACGATTGATTCATTATTACATCATGATTACCTTATAATTACTTCATCATTACTTCATCATTACTTCACGATCAGTTCATCATTACTGAATTATAAGATCATCTTTACTTCATGATCAGCTGCTAATCACTTCACCATCACGTCGTGATCACTCATAAGTAGCTGAATGTCTTACTCTAAATGACATCACTTCACCATCACGACGTGATCACTCATAAGTAGCTGAATGTCTTACTCTAAATGACATCACTTCACCATCACGTCGTGATCACTCATAAGTAGCTGAATGTCTTACTCTAAATGACATAGAAAATTGTTGTTCTTAGATGGGGTTAATTTTGTGGCGAAAACCAATTAGATCCATGTATTTTATCAGGTTGTGCAAGGATTACTTTAACACGCCCTTTTCTGACGTGATCTATGACGTGGCCACGCCCCCTGACTTCATGACCTCCTTCCTGAACCTGGCACTGGGGGGTCTCCTGTTAAGCAACACACATGCCAAAGTAAGAGCTGTCAAAGTAAGAGCCGTCAAAGTAAGAGCTGTCAAAGTAAGAGCTGTCAAAGTAAGAGCTGTCAAAGTAAGAGCTGTCAAAGTAAGAGCTGTCAAAGTACTTGAATCCGTGACAAGGTGTGACAGGTTTATTTAGCTCATCATTAGAGTAAGAGTCCCAGTGACTTCAGAATGATCTCAAACATCTAAAAGGTGTAGATTAATATCTAGGATTTACCAAATCGCCTGCTTTGAATTTAGCAAATCATAGTTATTCAGTTCCCCCCCCCTCTCTCTCTCTTACTCTTTCTCTCTCTCAACCAAGCACTCTTTCTGTACTTCGAGCACTTACTCTCTATATTTATAGTACTCTATATAGCACACTCATTCTCTCTAACTTTCTCTCTCTGTAGCACCCCCATCTGTTCCTCTAGCACTCTCTTTATATCTCTAAAGCACTGTCTCTATAGCATACACACTCTCTCTCTATAGCTCACACCCCCCTCTCTCTCTCTCTATCTATTTATTCATTGCACTGTACCTGTCTCTCTAGCACTCTCTCTCACTCTATAATATTTAGCACTCTCTCTCTCTCTTTATTGCTCTCTCTATCTATCGTATTCTCTAATCCATTGCTTACACTAAACAATTATACCCTCATTTAGACAGATTTGAAACTCTGGCAAACCATCAACAATGACGTCACCAGACTTGTTGCCAAGCTGAAGGACCTGGTCATTGTGTACCCCACGACGAGGTCGAAGAGTGATTCCAGGTCAGCACATGCCACAGCTGTCAACATTACCTTAGCTGTCGACATTACCTCAGCTGTCAACATTACCGTGGCTGAGACAATCAACAGCTCTGGGACATCGACTGCATTCAACGTGGGCCATGGTATCTCGGCAGAATCAGCTATCAGCCCTCATACCCCAACTGTATCAAATATCAGTTCTAATATCCCAGCTACATCAACTATCAGTTCAATAGTTCCGACTACATCAAATGTTGGTCCTGTCAACCCGTCTGAAGCAGTACGCAACGACACGTCCAACCAAATGTCTCCAAGCGGACTACATGCAAACCGGCTCCCAGCTGATCTAAATCCAGAAGAGTGTACAAGCTGCAGCAACGTGTCCGTCACAAGATCTGGCAAGAGAGAGAACGGTGACTACAGCGAGATGACGTCTGCGGACAACACCGCGACGGCATCCACACCAAATGGTGGTCAGGTTTCAACAGTTGGCTCTCAAATTTTAGCAACCCTAGAGTCCACTGCCGGGCCATCAGCGGCGTCTAAGTCTTCTGCCCCACCGACACTTTCGTCTAAATCTAGCGTCATGCCAACCCTTGCGACTACGTCTGATGTCATACCATCGTTAAAGCCTGTGTCTGATGATAAACCATCACCAACCAACATCAGTTTAACAACAACAGCAGACGCCCCGAGCATGACACCACCTGTCGACCCGACTTTGGCGCCCAACAACGCCCCCAAACCTGCGGGAATAGTTTCCTCCAAGGAGACTTCGACCAAGAACCCTACCACTGTGAAAGTCAGCGGCCCCAGTGGGTCTCAACTTGTTTCCAGAACTCACCCCCTCGTAAACACAACGGCTCCACCGGTTAACGGGAGTGCGCCCCACGCGGATGCCGGTGCTGGCCATCCAAGCACATCCCGGAAGACTCCAACCATTGACTCCGTTTCATACTTTGGTCTCAGGCGCTACCTGGATGACGCAGTCGACGACGGAGTCGATGTTACTCTGATACCACTTTGGGTAAGATACATCGCGTACCATGTGTCCTTTATTCTTATGAGGCTTTACACATTTAAGACGAATTGCCTCGTTCATAAATTATTATGTTAAACCTACCTTTACGGAAGCATTGCTTTTTAGGTATAAATGAAGTTGTGAGAATTGTCCTAGAAATGTGTCTGGTGTTCCACTGGCTGAACTAGCTGCAATATGTGTGTATATGGATAGAAAGATAGATGATTGTTAAATATTTGGGCTTATGTTTTAAAACAAAGCTCCCTTCTTTTACTTTACTTAAATTAGTAATGTCACTAGGGCTATGTCTAGGTTATGACTACATATTTCATAATTAAGTATTGTAAATTAATCTCACTCCACAGTCACTTAACATTCAATGACACTCTCACTACATACCGACTGTACTAAGTTCTGATGTACTGAACTGTACTCAACTCAACTGTACTGACTCTAAATTATATCACTATACTAAGACTAAAGTCATCTGTGCTAAAGGTACTATCTCAAGCTAACTCAAACTGTACTGGTTCTAGCTCAGACTAGCCTCGCTGTTACTAACTCAACTATTACTTACTGAACTATTACTTACTGGCTAGAAATGGAATAACAAATACAAAGCATTAGACATAAGTAGACAATTAAAATCACATCACATTATTCATAATCAATTATACTTTAACAGTAACTATAGTCCTAACATTTTCTTAATAAATCTACAACTACAATTCTACATACCGGTACACATAAATATGAAAATTAACAATACTAACCCAGCAAGATCAGCTCCATACTCCACTACCTCACAGTTAGCGCTACAAAAACTCTAGTCTGTGCTCTTGTTCTCTCTCGTCTTGACTATTGCAACTCTCTTCTGTCAGGTTCACCAAAACACTGCATAGAAAAACTGCAGAAAGTTCAAAACTCAGCTGCTAGGCTAGTTTTTAAGGCAAAAAAACGTGATCACGTCACTCCACAACTACATTCCCTTCATTGGCTACCTATACAGGAACGCATTGACTACAAGTTGTCTGTTCTCTGTCACAACTTTTTCTTGGATTCCTGCCCTTCCTATCTAACCGAACTTCTTTCTGTCTATTCACCCCTTCGACAACTTCGCTCCTCTGCAGACACGCGTATTCTGTCCGTTCCCAAGACACACACTAAAACATATGGTGAACGATCTTTCTCTTTCTGCGCCCCAAACAATGTAATTCTTTGCCACTAAACATACGCAATATACCAAACACCCAGGCCTTCAAAACTGCCCTAAAAACATATCTTTTTAAATTATACTATCCTGACTCATTCCCCTCCTCTGACCGATAAATTATCTTGCTGGCTGCCATCCATGCTTTGCCTTGTAAAAGTTATGTGGTGGGGTGGGTGAATATACATTGCTGTTCCCTATTTCATAAATGTATTTTATTTTAATGTCATGATTATGTCTCTTTTGATAAAATTTTTATGTCCAGCGCGGTGAGCCCAGTCCTAGGCTGGGGTACCGCGCCATATTAGATGTCTTATTATTATTATTATTATTATACACACAGTTTATAAACTAATTATGCCAGCAAGGCTCTAATGACACACTTCAGGTGAAAGGGAAGATAAATGATTAGGGCCTTCAATATATACTCTAAGTTTGGTGACCTGTCTCGCTTTCACGTGTCGCATTCAAGCATTGCGTCTGACACTCTAACCAGACCCTGGACATGGTCAAGGTGACCAGGTTAATTTCCATTGTTGATTGAGTCATTGTTATTAGTGTAAGGCCCAGCCTAATTGTGTACTGTCACGTGAGGTAGCGAAGGAGAGAATTTGAGTCAGCGGGTCTCAACAATGATAGCTAGATAGATAGATAGATAGATAGATAGATAGATAGATAGATAGATAGATAGATAGATAGATAGATAGATAGATAGATAGATAGATAGATAGATAGATAGATAGATAGATAGATAGATAGA
>CAXITT010000082.1:1139589-1184558 GCA_964033795.1 Lymnaea stagnalis
TATATATATATATATATATATAAATATATATATCGCTATATGATGATTGATTGCTGAAAGCGCTCTGCTGTAATGAACTCTATATTATGATGAGAAACATCTCTCCAAACTCTCCACCAACCTACAATACCAAAAACATTTTTTTAAAAAAAGATAAATAAGAATTAAGTAATTTTAAAATTTTAATCTGTGCTCTTATTTCTGTAAATTGAAGACATTTTCGATTATAATTTGTAGAGTATTGTAACATCATCGCTGCGCATGCTCACTTGGTATATGACACACCCACACGACCTTGCGACCTTTGTGACGTTGTCCAGTTTCCCGTCAAAGTCAATGATGTACTGGTCAGTCTCTCGGGTAGCCTTCCAGCTGTCTTCAGAAGCGGCTACACGTTTGTTTAATGTAAGTGGAAATATTAAATTATCACAGAGTAGAAGTTTATTTCATGTCCAATGGACAATGTGGCTGACAACTGGCTTCAACATTTATTTAATGTAAGTTGACAATGTGGCTGACAACTGGTTTAAAAGTTTATTTAATGTAAGTGGACAATGTGGCTTATACTAGCTTGAAGTTTGTGTCGTTTAAGTGGATAATGTGGCTAACTACTGGCTTCAAGTTTGTTTAATGTTAGTTGACTCGTTGACCGACCAAATGGTAAAAGGTTGTTTGAAGGGCATACCTAAGTTAACAGCAGACCAAGAAATTATCATTTAAGTCATGTGTTAATTCCAAATCTGTTACACTGAATATATACATGTCTCTTAGTTTTATGTTAGATTTCTTCTTATTTCTGAACTTTTTTGTATCCCTTCATATATTTACAGACCCTCGACACACATTAAGCTTCCCCCCCCCCATTTTAACTATATTATATATTGACCTTCTCTCTTTAAGGAGATATCTCCCTCCCCCATCTCCCATCTCCCCCTCCATCCCTCTCTCTACCTCCCTCCCCCTCTCTCCCTGCCTCCCTCTCTCTCCCCCCTCTCTCACTCTCTCAAGCACGTACACTTCCAAGAATTTACATACATGTCTTTAAAAATGTTATTTGTAATTATCTCGATGAATCCCTGGTCAGTTTACAGGAAATGTTTTATCGTCATTTGTGACGTCACTTCGAAAGGAGATGACGTACGACATACTGCAAAGCATTGTGGACGGCGGGCTGGGACCAGACGGAGTAACTCGTGTTTTCATCGACGACTTTATCGGAGTTGCCGATCTGGATAGCAAGGGAGCTAAAAGGGTATTTTAAATCATAAACAATATTATTTTGATTATCTGTCTTCCTCCCCGTCTTTTAAAAAGTATTCATGTCTAAGGAGATGAATGTGATGCTCTTTCAGACCTATATACCCATAAGCTTTCGCCTTGGTAACTAATATTTTAAGAGCTGAAAACGACTATGAGACTAGCACAGAGGTAAAAATTTCTGCTTTTTAAATTGGCTTTCTAAAAGATAAATTGTGAATCCTTGAAATATTATGATAATAATTTTGTTGAACATTTCAAAGTTAACAGTCTGAAACCCTCTCCATTGATTGTTGGTATTCGCCGATGTGAAAAGTAGTTTCAATTGTCGAAATTCACACTTAAAATCTAAAAATCTTTTATACGATCCCATGAATAGTTATTAGTAAAATTTATTTAAAAATGGCCGCCGAATTTTGATGAAATAAATAGACGTGGTGGATATGTGCCTTAAATTAGTAAGCCAGTGTGCATAATAGGAGCTCCGTAGACGCGAGGGATACGCATCTTAAGTCAGTAAGCCAGTGTCTGGCGATCCATAGTGTGTATAATAAGAGTCCCCTTCATTTGTGGGATGCGTGTCGACTTATAACACACTGCCCTTTGATATCACTACAAATCACTCAGTATAGATGACCAACACATTTTGATAAAATAAATAGACGTGATGGATATGTGCCTTAAATCAGAATCCACTGTCTGGTGACCCTTAGTGTGTATGAGTCACGTGAGACGTGTCTTGGGTCAATGTTGCGGCCTTCTCCTGTTGTCTAAGGGTTACGGCCTCCGATAGTGACCACTCAATGTCGAGCTTTAAGTCAGACCTGTACGGTTCATTCTCGTCTATCTTTCTCGCTCGGTCAAGCAACTCGGCACCGACAAGTCCATTGGAAATCAGGTATTGATTTACATGCATTGAAACATCCACTTCTTACAAAGCACAGTTGCTACACAGTTCATCCAGCAGAAGAATACAATCCTCAGGCAACAAGCCATACAGTGAATCTCACAAAAATACTAACTAACGCACATATTCTGGTGAAGGTCTGAGATTACTCTCTTATGACCCCGGCTAGTAAATTGGCTATCAACTCCATCTGTTGAGCTGAGCCATACAACATTTCCCTCACAAAGGATCCTCCAACCGCCCTAGCTTCCCCCGGGAGATCTAGTGCGGGACATTCAGTCAACAGATGTTCTAAGGTCTCTAGAGCCAGGCTGCATTGCCGGCAGGTAGGATCTCTGTTGTCCAACCTCCAGAAATATGTGCGCAAGGGGCAGTGCTCGGTGCGCATCTGCGTCACTAGACTCTGCGATCTCACAAAAATACTATGTCTCTCGACTCTACTCTGGACTCAGACCCATCTGCTCAACTCTTCTCGACACTTGTCACAACTCCCACTAACAAACAACGTGTCTCTCTCTACTACTCTTACTCTTACTGTCGACCAACACACATCCCTTTTATATCACTACAAAACACTCAGTATACACTAACGTTCCAACCATGAACCAACTTCACGCTCTGACCTCAGGATCAACCACTTACAAACAATTCTCACGATCAACAACTCCCCCTACCCACCATTCACAACAATCTAGTTCACAATAGTCAGTAAACCAGTGTCTGGTGATCAATAGTGTGCATAACAGCAGCCACGTAGACGTGATGGATACGTGCCTTAAGTCGGTAAGCAATAGTCTGGTGATTTATAGTGTGCATAATAGGAGCCCCGTAGACGTGATGGATACGTGCCTTAAGTCGGTAAGCAATAGTCTGGTGATTTATAGTGTGCATAATAGGAGCCCCGTAGACGTGATGGATACGTGCCTTAAGTCGGTAAGCAATAGTCTGGTGATTTATAGTGTGCATAATAGGAGCCCCGTAGACGTGATGGATACGTGCCTTAAGTCGGTAAGCAATAGTCTGGTGATTTATAGTGTGCATAATAGGAGTACCGTAGACGCTATGACATTGACACAAAGAAAATTCCGACAACTCCTGCGATGAGGAAGGCATAAGATCACAATGAAACGCACGAGACACACACAGCAGGTAATCATCTCCTGCATCCTTGTCTAATTCCAGTCGTCTTGACAAGGTCTTGCCGTTGGAACAAATATGCAAGGACGAAGGAGTGAGGCTGACAAATTGTGCAACTCTTCCTCAATTTGGAAAAAAATACAGTCCAAGTCAGGGCTACTACTCAAGTCGAAGCCTTAGTCATCTTCATTGCCTTGGTCATCTTCATTAACTTAGTCATCTTCATTACTTAACTTAGTCATCTTCATTGCCTTGGTCATCTTTATTGCCTTGGTCATCTTTATTGCCTTGGTCATATTTATTGCCTTGGTCATCTTCATTGCTTTGATAATCTTCATTGCCTTGGTTATATTCATTGCCTTGGTCATCTTCATTGCTTTGATAATCTTCATTGCCTTGGTCATATTCATTGCCTTGGTCATCTTTATTGCCTTGGTCATCTTCATTGCCTTGGTCATCTTCATTAACTTAGTCATCTTCATTAACTTGGTCATCTTCATTGCCTTGGTGATCTTTATTCCCTGATCATCTTCATTGCCTTTGTCATCTTCATTGCCCTGGTCATCTTCATTGCCTTGGTCATCTTCATTGGCTTGGTCATCTTCATTGCCTTGGTCATCTTCATTGCCTTGGTCATCTTCATTGGCTTGGT
The DNA here is from genome assembly GCA_964033795.1 of Lymnaea stagnalis. Classification (NCBI taxonomy): domain Eukaryota; kingdom Metazoa; phylum Mollusca; class Gastropoda; family Lymnaeidae; genus Lymnaea; species Lymnaea stagnalis. The sequence continues at coordinate 1,143,543 of CAXITT010000082.1, forward strand.
CATCTTCATTGCCTTGGTCATCTTCATTGCCTTGGTCATCTTCATTGCCTTGGTCATCTTCATTGTCTTGGTCATTGTCACACGCTAGGGGCATACCATATAATTTACTTGTAAAACATTTCAATATTTTTAAATATTCTTTTTGATTTTAACAAAGGTAATTACTTTTAATTTTTTTTTTAGGTGTCCGGCGATGACCGATTATTCACATCGGCTATGGCAGCGAACTCTCTTCTAGCCACATGGACAGTCCAGGGAAAGGAAGGGTCACTCAAATTTATTGAGAGTAAGGGTCCGTCTCTTTAAATGATCAAACCGTTATAGTTCAATTTGGAGAGAACAAAAATTATACCGATAACATGCAGTGTCAGAATTTTAGAGGACCAGCGGTTCAAATACTTTTCAAGTTGGCTGTGTACATAACATGGCCCATTGAGCTACGACAGACCTATAAGACATAACGTGGTCCAAATGATGCCATGCTAGTAGGAGCTACGGCAGACCTATAAGGCATAACGTGGTCCAATTGATGCCATGCTAGTAGGAGCTACGGCATAACTATAAGGCATAATATGGTCCAACTGATGCCATGCTAGTGGGAGCTACCGCAGACCTTTTATCATCGAAAACGCTCTTGCTAAATAAAGCCACCAATTGGGATTTAGAAAGAGATATTTTAAAGATACTCAGTAGCTCCACAGAAACAGGTCTGGGAGGGAAGACATTACGGGACTCCTTGTTTGTTTAAAGCTTTACTTGGACTCCTCAATATTTATGCTGTGTGTTCTTGCTGTTGTGTAATGATGGTGACCAAAAGTGGTTCTTTTGGGTTAAACACTCTGCACAGTCGGGCACAGATTGATTCCATTGCGTCTTCTGTCAGAGAAGTAGATTTTAAAACAAAATAAGGAGCTTTATTTACACATTGTTTGGCCTAAAAATGTTCTTTGTTTCGCTAAGAGACTCGGCGAAAAGTCTGTATTTCTCTCACTTGTTCTGTCCAGCCACTACTGAGGCTGCCATTAACAATGTTTGTTTACGCAAATTACTACGCCATTCCGTCACCTGGACTTGATTCATATAATAATTTTTCAATTTTACAATTTTAACTGTCTAGCCAGGGATTCTCACCTTGCCACTAACTGCGGGTTGATTTTGTACTGACTGATATTATTCTTGAACATACACAAAATGAGTCAGTTGTGAATAGTCATTATCTGTATAAAGTTCAAGTATGTTGTCTTGGACTTACTTTAAGTTCATATATGCTATCTTAGACTTAATTAACCTAACATAACTTATTTTCCCAATAAGGCACCGATGACTCTGTTAAGATAGCCGTTAACGGCCTGGTCAACTACGTCTTCACTGCATTAGGGGATAGCACCACACCTTACGAGAATGCTTACAGGAGCGAGCAAGTCAAAAATTGTAAGGTGAGTTCTATCTATAGGACTGCTCTAGCAATGCGGCTTGATAACAGAAGGAAGACTTTGACAGTGCAGACAAGCTAGCACCTGTCACAGTTCAGGAGTAGCAATACAATTTAGTGATAGAAGGAAGACTTTAGTAGTGCAAACAAACTCTCACTTTGGTGAATGGGACTCTTCGCAGGTGATTTGGACTCGTTCCTGGTGGATGGGACTCGCTAACCTTGGATGGAAACTCATGTAAGAGAAAGCATATTCTGAAATCAAACTCGGATATGGAGTTCCGTAGGAGGTATGACATTATCAAAATGAAAAACCCATGCCACGGGGAACGCATAAGAGCTCATTGAAACATAAGAAACACTGCTGGTCATCTACTGCATCCTGGTCTAGTTCCAGTCGTCTTTGCTAAGTCTTGCCATTGGAAAAAAATGGACGAGGACGAGAGAGTGAGGCTGACGAATTGATCAATTCTCCCTCACTTGAAACAAAATCTAGCTCAAGTCAAGGCTACTATTCAAGTCGAAACCTTTGGTCATCTTCACACGCTAGGGTCGAGCGATGTATGCATATATTGGTAAGGTCTAATAATACGATTTAATAACAGAGGAAAGACTCACCGAGAAATCAAACATTTGACATAAACAACAGTTTGTTCCCCGAGTAAGGTTTCTTAAAACATACTTGATTTTTTTTTTTTTCAATTTTTTTTTTACAGTATATTATTTGTTGGTCGTTGTTGAAAGCTAATGAACGAAAACTCTGCTTTTGTCTGTTGTCTTTTCAATTCAAAATAAATCCCGTACACCTTACTTCAAACAGATAACGCTAAACTTGTAACAGGTACGGAACAAAATTTGAAACCAAAATAAGAAAAATCACTTTGTTTGGAATCGCTTCTTTTTTCATTGGTACATAAGACAAGAAATGTGCAGACAATTTGGAAGATAAAACCAATAACAAGCTCTGAACAGTTAACGTGGGTCAAGGTTCAACTTTATTTTTGGTCAGTATTTCTGGTCTTTGTCCATCGGCGCGTCAATACACTGGCACACAGACCCAGGGGCGTTGCCAGAAGTCTGGTGTGTATGCATTGGTTTTTGAATATTCAGGATACCGAAAAAAGCCGATTAAAAAAAAAATCGTAACATTACAGTAGGAACATTTAGTTGAATTTCACAAACAATATTTGATTTTTTTTTTTAATAAAGACAATATATTACAATTTTCCCCTATTTTCCATTCTTTACTTGAACTCTTCATGTTTTTTTTTTCTTTTCACTTTCTTTGGATCCCATCTGTCCTTATATACATTTGTGTACGTGCATTGTAATGGCAGTCTGCCTGAAATTCACATGTCCATTATCTGTACACATCTGTTACCTCAATGTGTTACTCTGTGTGCTATATTTTTCTCTCTGTTTTCACTATTCTTATCAGTGGCCCCAAAAATCACGAATTCATTACATAATCTAATCTGACCGAAGCACACCATTTTAACGCATCACATGTTTGCATTTAATATTAAAAAAAACAAAAAACTTTCCAATAAGATAGCTTCCAAACAATCACCAAGTTCATCGCTATTTCATTTTTATTCTTGCTTTGTCCCCATGCTAAGACCTTGCCGGCGTGGTTCCCATCAAACACCATCACGACACGTGACGGGAAGTCCATCAACGTCACAAGTCCCGTCAACACTCTGAGATTTGGGGTCAAAGGCCACGTCCCGAAAGACGTCTACGAGAAAGAGCTCGCCGAGCCTCTCTTTGGAAACAAGGCGGAGGTCGGCCCCGACTCGCTAAACGGCCCCACGTCCGTGTTCCGGTTCTGGACGAGTCACGGCTTGACGAAGTCTGCCTGCATGTTGGCCATTGCCCAGGCCGCCAACCTAATCGTCGACGGTGCTGGCTAGACACAGGGGGAGGGGAGTTTAGGGTTGGGGAGGAACATGTTAAGAATGACTGTGATTTTATTCCCTTGTCTGACACGTTTATAATATGTCAGTATTTTGAAGCCTGGTTGTCTGGTTGCGGTACGTGACTTTTTGGCTCCGCCGTTTTGGCGCCGCTGTTTTGGCGCAGGATATTTTGGCGCCAGTTAAAAATAACTTTTTATTAATTTAACTTTTATAAACTTTTAATAAAGAGAATGCAAAATATATAAATTAAGAAACGTTTAACTAGTTCCTAGTCCCATGCAATATTTTACCCTTAGCAAATGTAAATATCATCGAGTATCTTAGAGGACTTGCCCATACATTTTTGATGGACTAATATACACGGACTTTCGGAAGACTTATTAAAGGTACACCATTAGACAGTATTCATTATCTATTATTAAGTTGTTATGAGTTGATTATTTTGCATTTGCTAAAGGTAAAATATTGTCGTTAAACGTTTCTTAATTTATATAGTTTGCATTCTCTTTATTAAAAGTTTATAAACGTTAAGTTAAATAAAAAGTTATTTTCAAATGACGCCAAAATGTCCTGCGCCAAAATGTCCTGCTCCGTCTGGCTGCATGGTTGGTGGTTAGCGGATGAGAAAATGATTTCTAATTCAGCTATTCAGTCAGTTTCTGCTATGGTACTATTGGTGGATGGTCATTGTCATTGATAGGGTAATATGGGGATTAGACATTGTCACTGATGGGTAATAGGGTGGATTGGTATTGGCCACTTATAGGGTAAAATGGGGACGTATAGGGTAATAGGGGATGATTAAGATTAGATTAAAGCAATAGAAATATTAGGGGTATGGGGAAATATGAAAAAAGCGAGCGTGGCTGACAGAAAAAAAAACAGAGGGAATAAAATTTGTTAAAAGAAATATATTATATATAAAAAAAACCAGGATGCGTCTGAGACATTGCTTATCAGGAGGTTTTTAACAAAAAATTTATTTGGGAAAGGCTTGTTACGGTAACTGGTTCCGTTTGTTGTATAAAAACAGCGGCTCTCAACTTGTGGGTCACCACCCCGTTTTTGGGGTCGAACGAACCTTTCTCAGGGGTCGCCTAACAACTTTGGAAACACACATACTCTACAGTTATGAAGTAGAAATAAAAATATTTTTTATTTGGAGTCGCCACAACATGAGGAATTGCATTAAAAGGGTCGTGGCATTAGGAAGGATAAGAACCACTGTATTAGAAGGATCAAAATAAATTATTTTCTCCCTTTCGACTTGACTTATTATCATCTCATAGTACAAATTGTGTATTCATTATTATTACTTTTGTACTCAGTGTACTCGGTGTGCTAAATAGACTCAATGTGATCAATGTTCTCAATGTTCTCAATGTGATCAATGTTCTCAATGTTTTCAATGTTCTTAATGTTCTCAATGTGATCAATGTTCTCAATGTGATCAATGTTCTCAATGTGATCAATGTTCTCAATGTGATCAATGGTCTTAATGTTCTCAATGTGATCACTTTTCTCAATGTTCTCAATGTTCTCAATGTGATCAATGTTCTTAATGTTCTCAATGTGATTAATGTTCTCAATGTTCTCAATGTTCTTAATGTTCTCAATGTGATCCATGTTCTCAATGTGATCAATGTTCTCAATGTGATCAATGTTCTTAATGTTCTCAATGTGATCACTGTTCTCAATGTTCTTAATATTCTTAATGTTCTCAATGTGATTAATGTTCTCAATGTTCTCAATGTGATCAATGTTCTCAATGTGATCAATGTTCCCAATGTGATCAATGTTCTCAATGTTCTTAATATTCTTAATTTTCTCAATGTGATCAATGTTCCCAATGTGATCAATGTTCTCAATGTTCTTAATATTCTTAATGTTCTCAATGTGATCAATGTTCCCAATGTGATCAATGTTCTCAATGTTCTTAATATTCTTAATTTTCTTAATGTTCTCAATGTGATCAATGTTCTCAATGTGATCTATGTTCTCAAGTTCTTAATATTCTTAATTTTCTTAATGTTCTCAATGTGATCAATGTTCTCAATGTTCTTAATATTCTTAATGTTCTTAATGTTCTCAATGTGATTAATGTTCTCAATGTGATCAATGTTCTTAATGTGATCAACGTTCTTAATGTTCTCAATGTTCTTAATGTGATCAATGTTCTCAATGTGATCAATGTTCTTAATGTTCTCAATGTGATCAATGTTCTCAATGTGATCAATGTTCTCAATGTGATCAATGTTTTCAATGTTCTCAATGTGATCAATGTTCTCAATGTGATCAATGTTCTTAATGTTCTCAATGTGATCACTGTTCTCAATGTTCTTAATATTCTTAATGTTCTTAATGTTCTCAATGTGATTAATGTTCTCAATGTTCTCAATGTTCTCAATGTTCTCAATGTGATCAATGTTCTCAATGTTCTTAATTTCCCAATGTAATCAATGTGCTACATGTTTTCTTTGTGCTAAATGGCTCGATATGCTCAATGTTCTCAATGTTCTTAATATTCTTAATTTTCTTAATGTTCTCAATGTGATCAATGTTCTCAATGTTCTTAATATTCTTAATTTTCTTAATGTTCTCAATGTGATCAATGTTCTCAATGTTCTTAATATTCTTAATGTTATTAATGTTCTTAATGTGATCAACGTTCTTAATGTTCTCAATGTTCTTAATGTTCTTAATGTGATCAATGTTCTCAAGGTTCTCAATGTTCTTAATGTTCTCAATGTGATCAATGTTCTCAGTGTGATCAATGTTCTCAATGTGATCAATGTTCTTAATGTTCTCAATTTGATCACTGTTCTCAATGTTCTAAATATTCTTAATGTTCTTAATGTTCTCAATGTGATCAATGTTCTCAATGTTCTTAATTTCCCAATGTAATCAATGTGCTACATGTTTTCTTAGGCTAAATGGCTCGATATGCTCAATGTTCTCAATGTTCTTAATATTCTTAATTTTCTTAAAGTTCTCAATGTGATCAATGTTCTCAATGTTCTTAATATTCTTAATTTTCTTAATGTTAATGTTCTCAGTGTGCTCAATGTTCTCAATGTTCTTAATATTCTTAATGTTCTTAATGTTCTCAATGTGATCAATGTTCTTAATGTGATCAACGTTCTTAATGTTCTCAATGTTCTTAATGTTCTCCTTGTGATCAATGTTCTCAAGGTTCTCAATGTTCTTAATGTTCTCAATGTGATCAATGTTCTCAGTGTGATCAATGTTCTCAATGTGATCAATGCTCTTAATGTTCTCAATGTGATCACTGTTCTCAATGTTCTTAATATTCTTAATGTTCTTAATGTTCTCAATGTGATTAATGTTCTCAATGTTCTCAATGTTCTCAATGTTCTCAATGTTCCCAATGTTCTCAATGTTCTCAATGATCTTAATTTCCCAATGTAATCAATGTGCTTCATGTTTTCTTTGTGCTAAATGGCTCGATATGCTCAATGTGATCAATGTTCTGACTAAATTAAATGTATTTTCGCAATAAAAAAAAAAATATTTTAAAAAAAAGGCGTTGCGGCCACCCGTGATTTAGAACCCCTGCTCTAAGTGTGGTGATGGTCGATTTAATGAGACAAAGAGACTTCTTGAGGCAGACACCAACAAATTAAACCCCACATTGCCCTCGCAACAACACACCCAAACAGTATCACATTAGAACGAGTCTGACAAGATCACCCCTCTGTCTCCGTTTACAAATTATCTCCCCTTACCTCCTAACTGTGAAATCAATACTGCATCTCCGTATCACCCCCCTCCCACCCTCAATCTCCATATCATCCCCTCCCACTCTCGTATCTATATCATCCCCTCCCACCCTCGTCTCTTATCATCCCCTCCAACCCCCGTCTCTAATCATCCCCTCCCACCCCCATCTCCATATCACCCCCTCCCACCCCCATCTCCATATCACACCCTACCACCCCTGTTTCAATATCATCCCCTCCCACCCCTGTATCCATATCATCCCCTCCCACCCACCCACCCCAAAAATACCCCTCCCCACACTTTTACACCAAAAATTAATGTACACACCAATAATAGGCTAATACTTGCGCTCGGCCTGCGGCTAATTACACCCGGTTGTCGGCTAATTACACCCGACCGCTGGCTAATTCCTGCACAAGGAGTGCTTGTGATTTATAGGGCCATGTGGTAGCGTGTTTTTTGTTGTTGTTGCTGATTTTTTTATAAAATGCAAAGTTTAAAAAAATTCTTGCCCATTTATATAATTATTCCTCACTGTACCAATCTAAACGGTTGACAATCTAAACAGTTGACCATCTAAACAGTTGACCAATCTAAACGGTTGACCATCTAAACGGTTGGTCATCTTAACGGTTGACCAATCTAAACGGTTGACCAATCTAAACGGTTGACCATCTAAACGGATGACCAATCTAAACAGTTGACCAATCTAAACAGTTGACCAATCTAAGCGGTTGACCAATCTAAACTGTTGGTCATCTTAACGGTTGACCAATCTAAACGGTTGACCAATCTAAACGGTTGACCAATCTAAACGGTTGACCAACCTAAGCGGTTGGTCATCTTAACGGTTGACCAATCTAAAAGGTTGACCAATGTAAACGGTTGACCAATCTAAAAGGTTGACCAATCTAAAAGGTTGACCAATATAAACGGTTGACCAATCTAAAAGGTTGACCAATATAAACGGTTGACCAATCTAAAAGGTTGACCAATATAAGCGGTTGACCAATCTAAACGGTTGACCAATATAAACGGTTGACCAATCTAAACAGTTGACCAATCTAAAAGGTTGACCAATCTAAACAGTTGACCAATCTAAGCGGTTGACCAATCTAAAAGGTTGACCAATCTAAACAGTTGACCAATCTAAGCGGTTGACCAATCTAAACTGTTGGTCATCTTAACGGTTGACCAATCTAAACGGTTGACCAATCTAAACGGTTGACCAATATAAACGGTTGACCAATCTAAGTGGTTGGTCATCTTAACGGTTGACCAATCTAAAAGGTTGACCAATATAAACGGTTGACCAATCTAAAAGGTTGACCAATATAAATGGTTGACCAATCTAAAAGGTTGACCAATATAAACGGTTGACCAATCTAAAAGGTTGACCAATATAAACGGTTGACCAATCTAAAAGGTTGACCAATATAAACGGTTGACCAATCTAAACGGTTGACCAATCTAAACGGTTGACCAATCTAAACGGTTGTTCATTTTAACGGTTGACCAATCTAAATGGTTGACCAATATAAACATTTGACCAGCTGAACGTTTGACCATCTAAACCGTTGACCATCTAAACGGTTGACAATCTAAACAGTTGACCATCTAAACGGTTGACCATCTAAACGGTTGACCATCTAAACAGTTGACCATCTAAACGGTTGACCATCTAAACGGTTGACCATCAAAACCAATGTTCTAATACTAGGGCTTAACTGTGTGCAGTATTTTCACACAGGCTCCGGGAATTTTGAGAAAAACCCGGTGACACCAACTGTTGCAAAAAAAAAAAACCAACAGTGTTACCTTCTCAATTGTTATAATATACACCAGCCTTTAAATAATATTCCTGCACACAATCCTACACCCTACATGCCTGCCTTGAAAGAAAAGTCCTACAGACAGTCCTACACCCAGTCCAGCAGACAGCCCTGCACAATACATGTGTTTCTTTATTGATAAATATAATAGCCGCTTCCCTCGAAAGAATTTTTTTTTAACCCGGCTTCACACGTTACGCATGACATACTGTTTTTTTTTGTTCAACCCAGTTCCATTAATATAAAACATGTGGAGTTAGGGCTTGGGCGGTTTCGACCAAAATAAAATGGAGGAGTAGACCAGAAACCAAATAGATAGAATTGATTCCTGATATACCTTGTATTTGTTTCACTTGCATCTGGTTGGAGCATCGTAAGGCAATAATGACGTCTAGGCTGGAAAACAAGTAAAACTTGATAGCATAACCCATGTCCTCCTCACCCTGACACCAACACACCCACCCCCACCCCTGATGGGGTCCTGAGAAATTATTCTAAATGATCCCTCTTAATATTTTTTTAAAAAAGGGGAGGGGGAATAAAATCAATGGAGATCATTGAAAAAAAGTCTACCATTTCATCGTGATTATGTCCCTTTAGTTCAAATTCTAAGTTTGTCCGGAAACTAAGTCAGCAAGTGCCCGGGCTTGTCCGCTGGTGCGCAACATCTCACAGGAAATGAGAGCAAAATGGCGCTTTGACTAAACAAGCAGAGGCAGTCTGGGTTTGTTTTAATATAGTTTAAGCGTAGCGTTTAGAGAGGGGGTGTGGGTGGGGGGGGGGGGATATTTGGTGGGGTGATATTTGGTGCGGGGATATAAGGTGGGGGGGATCTTGGGTTAGGGCGGTCACACCACCTCCTGTTTTGTGAAGTTGTTTTTTTTTTGTTTTCTTTTATGAGACCCTACACATCAGCAAATATGGTCATGGGAGTTTCGTTGGAGAAAATGTAATGTTACTTTAAAATAATTTTCGTTCATCTAGTCCTTGTCTGGTATATCGTGGCACTTTCAAAATATCCAATCAAACTATTGATAGTTTAATTTCTGAGAAGTGAATACCCTAATTATAGAACGGCACATCATTGTATGATGCAGGACTGACATGGACACCAGCACAGGCCAGCACAGGGCATGTTGTCATAATGCCCATTTATTGTTCAAATCAGACTTTCTTGTATAAACTTATCTGCATAATGGCAACGGTGGTCCTATAAACCGGAGCTCTTGGTGGCCCAACGAACGTACGGCTACCCGATCAAATACCGCCGTGGCACGCGAAAAAAGACAACAGAAGCAAACACGACAGCTCATAGTTTCCTATACCGTCGTTCCTATACCGTGGTTTCCTATACCGTCGTTCCTATACCGTGGTTTCCTATACCGTGGTTTCCTATACCGTGGTTTCCTATACCGTACTTTCCTATACCTTAGTTTCCTATACCATACTTTCCTATAAAATACTTTCCTATAACATACTTTCCTATACCATACTTTCTCAAAACAGTTGAATACATACCCCCCCCAACCCCGATACTGTAGAACCCATGGTTATTGTTGACCCCAACTTAGGCCCTAACTCTGACATTAACCCTTACCCCAACCCTAAATTTAACACTTCACTAACACATACATTTATCCTAACCCTAACTCTAACCATAACCGTTACTCTAACACTAACTCTAACACTAACAATTAGTATAACACTAACTCTAACTCTTACTCTAACAATAACCCTCACTCTAACCCTAACCCTTACTCTAAAACAAACCCTAAACCTAACACTAACAGTAAGCCTAACTCCAACACTAACCCTAAGCCTTGCTTTAACCATTACTCTATCACTAACTCTAACGCTCACCCTACCTCTAACCGTAACTCTAACACTCACCCTAACCCTAACTCTAACCCTAACTCTAACCCTAACTCTAACCCTAACTCTAACCCTAACTCTAACCCTAGCTCTAACCCTAGCTCTGACCCTAACTCAAACCCTAACTCTAACCCTACCTCTAACCCCAAAACACGAAAAAGCCTCTAAGAGATCCAAGCAGAGGCCCTTATACACCAATAACACTGGTTTTAACACACCACTCCCTTAATAAATAACAGCGGCCAGTTTCATAGTTGAACTTTTATTTTTCATCTTACCTCTAAAGGCATACCAGCTAAAAATTGTATGATTTTACAGAGAGTTTTCTCTCTTGGGTATAAGTCAATTCAACCAGTGGAGCGCAATCGTGCTCACTCATTCATGGCCAGGGCCGAGCCTAAGTCACTTTGACGGCCCGGGCAGTTTCCTGCTTTTTCGCCTGTGTTGAGGTAGCTCAGAGGGTTACCGGACATTTGATCGAAAGAAATTTCGTCGACGGAAAAATCGATCGACGGAAATTTGATCGAACGGAAATTTGGTCGAATCTTTTTTTTTCTCGTTTCACACGTTAAAATTTTGCGTCAAATTTCTTTTTGAACGCACTATGCTGTATAGTAAAACAAAATAATGCGTTCAAAAATTAAATTTGACGCAATGCTGTTTAGAAATTTCGAATTTAATGGGCTACGTTTTTTTTTAGTGAGCTTTTAAACGGTTAACGATATCTCCGTATTAATCCGCAATTCTACTGAAAAGATCTATTAGGGTGGATTGGTGGCGCATGTGCACCTGTTAGGGTGGAATGGTGGCGCATGTGCACCAACACCAAAATCTAGCGGGAATCAAATTCACCCGGACTTGTCTCCGGACTCGTCGCCAGACGTGGACAATGAGGCAGGAGGATAGGGTGGTCAAGGCAGTGGACAATAAGGCAGGATGATAGGGTGGTCAAGGCAGTGGACAATAAGGCAGGAGGATAGGGTGGTCAAGGCAGTGGACAATAAGGCAGGAGGATAGGGTGGTCAAGGCGGTCAAGGCGGTCAAGTTCTTGGGGTCAAGGTGAAAACTCGTCTTAAAATTCAAGCAATAAAAGACAGAGTTCAGAGGGCAATATAAATTAACAAGCAGTACTCTAACATCAAATGTAGCCGGAAACCATGACATCTCATAATGAGACTCATAAGACCTTGAAGTAATGGCGCAAACGTCATATACAACAACAACAAAAAAACCGAAGTATTTACAGAAACTAAAAATCTAAATGGTGTTTGGTCGCTGCTGCACTCGAGCACCACCGCAGTGCCCTGGACAGCCTGGTGTAATGTACACATAGGTGATTGGAGGGGTCAACAACAAATATAATCAACGGAGTGAGTGTCAACACGGGGGGCTGGAGGGGCATGGGGGGGGGAAGAATGGGGTTCAGGCAATTAACTATTTATAGTTTGGTTTAGAGATGGCGCCCCGAGCAGAGTGCACCCATTAGTTGACCCAATTATCGTAATTTTTGGGTTCGTGTCAATCTCGCTGCACGGGTTATTTGAAATCATACCGCCACGAGCAACCCCCTCCCCCAACCCCACCCACTCCCCCCACCACACACAAACACACAAACACACTTAACTAATATTGCAGTAATGGTGACCAGGTCGTGTCAAGATGCGCTCAATCTAGAGTGTGACCTCATCTAAGATTGAAAAATGTTTTTTTATTTTATTTTATTTTGTTGGAGTCTCTTCTGAATCCTCGACTGTATTCCAAGCTCAAAGAATACTGACAGAACGTCATCGAATAAGGGAAAGTAACATTGGATAAAAGATGATAATCCAGTGAAAAAACTTTTTCTTTACAGTGGCGTAGGATTCGGTAAGTTTAGGGGGGGGGGGACGGTGCGCCCCGGGTGACTCTTTTATCTTCACATGGAGTGGAGGGGGGAGAATTTTTGTTTTACCAACTGCAGAGTTTTTGCCCCACCCCGGGCAACACTTTCGCTAGATACGCCACTGTTATGATAAAACTATGTAAATGAAAGATGTGGATTTTTAAGAGATTGTTGAGAACATTAATGACAGTAGCAAAAGTCCAATCCACTAGTAACATACAAGATACCTTTGTACCTCAATGAAGTCAATGGAGCCTTATAGAGATTGCCTAACGCATAAGGTTTTGCTTTGTTTATTTCTAGTTATCTGTTGTTTCTTGGTTGGTACTGTCTGCTGAAGGAGGCATCTCTTTTCAAATGTCCTGTCTGCTCAGTTCAAGCCTAAGCATATATTGTGTCAAGTATTCCCTAAAAAAATTCCAGTTTGCCGGCGTTATGTCCGACAGCATTCAGATTACTAAAAATAAATCGTTTATGTTTGGACTGGAATGTTTCTTTTTGTCTGTTTTTTCCCTCAGGTAAAGAGCTGTTTACAATCACGGATCTTGTTGACAATAGCGGGTATTTTTTACAATCATAGATTGTGGTGTGATTTTTTTGTGTGTTTCATTTTGCGTCCCACACGCAGCTGAGATAAGATTGCATTATAAAATAAGATAGCGTTATAACATAAAATAACTTTATTATATAAGATACCATTATAATATAAGATAACATTGTTTTACTAATCCAAAAAATAATGGAAATATGTTTTGATTCCAATGAACACATACATCCTTTTCACCCACATGGATAACTTTTCTTAACAAAGACAACCATTATTAACTAGGGCACTTTAAACACAAAACATCTCATGTCTTTCTCAAGCGGAGAAATCCGCCATTAGCCAACATACCATACAACATCATTCATCAGATACAAGACACACAGTTGTGGCACATTTCACCTTCCGTTGTCGGAGAGTGCCACGAAGTTCTCTACATCAAGATGTAGATGCAGTGGCGTTGGGGGGGGGGGGGTGCCAAGTTGGTGATCCGCCCTGGACGGCACTATTTTCATCATAGGAAGGGGCGTCATTTTCAGCCACCTTCAAAGCTGTTGTTTTTTTGTTTTGGATGTGGCGTAGAAGTAGTACTATATTTACGCCTTTAAAAGATGTAAAAATCCATTTTGAATCCCGATACTTTGTATTGTTTATTACTGTGATATTGTTTTTTTTACTTTTCATCTCTAGGTTTGTTTTCTTATTACAATAGATTTTTTTCCACATCTTATTTTTATGTATTGAATGATGTTCATCCAAAGCAAGATGCTAATAGCTCGGATAATGGCACGGATAATGGCACGGAAATTTGCACGGATAACAGCACGGATAATGACACGGATAATGACACAGACAATGGCACGGATAATGGCACCGATTATGACATGGGTCAACAAATGAATAACTGGTTTTGTTGGTAATTAACGGAATCTCTCTTTCAATCTCTTAACTGAGCTCTACACAGAGATCTACACAGAGTTTTACACAGAGATGGACACAGAGATCTACACAGAGATCTGCACAGAGATGTACACAGAGATCTACACAGAGATCTATACGGAGCTCTACACAGAGATGGAGACCGAGATGGACACAGATATCTACACAGAGATAGACACATAGATCTACACAGAGATGGACACAGAGATGGACACAGAGATCTACACAGAGATGTACACAGAGGTCTGCACAGAGATCTACACAGATATGGACACAGAGATCTACACAGAGATCTACACAGAGATCGACACAGAGATCTACACAGATATCTACACAGAGATGGACACAGACATCTACACAGAGACCTACACAGAGACCTACACAGAGCTCTACACAGAGATAGACAGAGATCTACACAGAGATCGTCACAGAGATCGACACAGATATCTACGCAGAGATCTACACAGCCACACAGAGATGTACACAGAGATCTACACGGAGCTCTACACAGACATCGCCTTATTGTGGAGCTCCATGAAAAGCCGATAGGCCATAACCGTTGTTTACAAGAAGAAATCCTAAACTAATAACGGGTCATCACGGCAGGTCATTATAACAGGTCATAATAGCAGTTCATGATAGCAGGTCAAGATAACATGTCATTATAGCCGGTCAAGATAACTGATCATAATAGCAGATCATGATAGCACGTTATGATAGCAGGTAATGAAAGCAGGTAATGATAAAAGGTCATGATAACAGGTAATGATCGTCATGATAAGAGTTCATGGCAATATGTCACAAAAATAGCTCATGATAAGCCATGATAAAAAGTCATGGAAACAGTTCACAATTGATACATTTCCGTAATTTCGAAATTGTGCACTCATTTGTTAATTTTAGACCCGCTGTCCCGCACATTGTCTAAAGACGTCAAAGTAGGAAACTGCTGTGCGTGATTCGTTTTTTTAAAAGTGTTTATTAGAAGTAAATCCGATTAGACGAGGCTGTTGCGAGGCTATGTATCGAAGGCGTCTCCACGAGATGCGGTCTCAGAGTATGGGGGTTTGGATGTTACGGGGGAATCAATCAATACTGTAATCTGTGGGAAATATATAAGGTGACGTGGCGCTGAATCATAAATTTAATGTATATTAAAAGAATCAAAAAATGTTACGGAAGAATAAAAAAAAAAAGATTTTGACAGTTAACATGATACAGAGAGAATTAAATATGTAATGAGAAGTAAACAGTGGTGAAAAATACAGTGGTGAAGCATACGGTGGTGAAACATACAGTGGTATAACATACATTGGTGAAAATGCAGTGAAGAAATATTCAGTATAGAAATATTCAGTGTAGAAGTATACATTGTAGAAATATACTCTGTAGAAATACAAAGTATAGAAATATACATTATAGAACTATACAGTGTATAAATATAAAGTCTATAAATATAATGTGTAGAAATATGCACTGAGAAACATACAGTCAGAAATACACAGGGCAGAAGTAATACAGTGTAGAAATATATATCGGGGAAATATACAATAAGTAACAGAATTAAAGAGTTTATAAACATATATTGTAATAAATGTAGAGTATATAAATATACAGTTTATTAATGTCATGTTTATAAGTATATATTTTATAAATATATAATTTAGAAATATAAAGTTTAGAAATATACAGCTTACAATATACATCTGATAAAAATTTCAGTCTAACAGTATAGAGTTTATAAATATGAAGTTGATAAATATAACTTTTTATAAAATTACAGTTTTCAACGATACATTCAATAAATATACAGGGGAAAAGAACACGGGCTTAAAAATAAAAATACACCATTTTGAAAGTCGCTGAAAAACTGTCACTATCACTTGTCAATATCTGTAAACCTTTCTGACACCTTCGGATTTTTATACTTAAAGGGGGACAACCTCAATATTCCTGATGCAACAGGGGGAGTTAAGTATAAACATTATTTTTTTCCGACATTTGATCTCTTCTTTTAATACCCCTATTGATTTCCCTTTAATTGCGTCACACCCCTATTGATTTCCCTTTAATTGCGTCACACCCCTATTGATTTCCCTTTAATTGCGTCACACCCCTATTGATTTCCCTTTAATTGCGTCACAAACTCACTGGAACTACAAAATTAAAAGCCGGATATTGGAATTCAGAAAAAAAGAAGAAAAAAAAAAGGGGTGGGGGCTGGTGGCAAAGGGGGGGGGGAGACGGTTGTGTTGATCTGCAAATGTTGTATACAAGGATTAAACTGTCGACTCATGTCTTGGCCGAGGGTTCAACATGATATGATAAACAATGGTGTCCTCAAGGCATGAACTTCCCATAAACCCAAATGAGTGCCATCAGTTACATGATTATAACATTTATTTTAATAACCCGGTCATTTACAAGATGATGAAAGAGTAGACAGTCCATTACAGATAGGAAAAAAAAAAGTAGACAGTTAGTTCAAAGATGGGAAAAGAGTAGACGGTCAGTTGAAAGATGAGAAAATGGTGGACGGTCAGTTGAAAGATGGGAAAACAGTGGACGGTTCAAATAGAATAAGTATGTTATTTGTCCATAATGTGAACACATAGAGATCAGACAAGGGTTTAAATAAACGCATAGCAGCACATCCTGCAAGCAAATAGTTTGGTTGTACATCATGAAACCCTTGTCGATTCATTAATTGGTGTGAGGTTGTACTTTAGAATGTTAGGGTGAAGAAGACCACGTGATTTGCTTCCCACAAGGACAGTGTCTAGCAACCCCGTGGACAATGTCTAACAACCCCGTGGACAATGTCGAACAACCCCCATGGACAATGTCGAACAACCCCCATGGACAATGTCAAACAACCCCAATTTTATGCAGTACACTTTTCCCCGTGCGTGAACTTTAACGTTCTTTGACCCCGCATTGGACTCCTAGCAGACAGTAACGTTTGTTGTGGGCGTGGTTAAATCTCTTTGATGTATCTTGTTTACTACCGGCTTCCAATTAAACATGTAGGTTTACTAGTATATTGTTGAAGGTTCTCGATTGTGTTAAAAAAAGTGGCGTTACCAGGCGCGTCGGTAGACCCACACATATAACGGATTGACAGGCACAGAGGGAGACGGAGATTCAGATACATATTTTTAACTTTTCGTGAAGTGAATTACTTTTTGTGTTCTTGTATATGTGTTTGTTCGCATTTCGTCATTGTACATTATTAATTGGCACAGTGTACTAAATGTGACACGGTACAAAGTCTACAATACTCTGTTAGTTGATGATTTGTAATTATTTTTCATTTGTTTTTACTTGTACTATTACTAAATTAAATTTAATTAATTGTAATTAGTACTGTTTTCGGTGTCGTATTTTTGTTATTGTATTTCTCTATGGTAACGTCCTTTGTTAGGCACTGTTTGAACGCGCCAAAACTTAAAACAAGAGATTAATTATTCTCACAATATAAGCCAGTGCGTAGCATCATGGACAATGTGAAACAACCTCATGGAAAATGTCAAACAATCCCATGGAAAATGTCAAACAACCCCATGGACAATGTAAAACATTCCTGTGGACAATGTCAAACAATCCAATGGACAATGTATAACAATCCCATGGAAAACGTCAAACATTCCCATGGAAAATGTTAAACAACTCAAAGGAATATGTCAAACAATCCCATGGACAATTTCAAACAATTCCATTGACAATTTCTAATAATCCTATGGACAATGTCAAATATCCGATGGACAATGTCAAATAACCCCATGGACTATGTCAATCAATCCCATGGACTATGTAAAAAAATCCCATGGACAATGTCAATAAACCCATGGAAAATGTCAAATAATTCCATTAAAAATGTCAAACTTTCAAGTAGACAATGTCAAACAATCCCGTGAAAAATATAAAACAATTCCATAGAAAATGTCCAACAATCCAATAGAAAATGTCAAACAACCCTATGGACAAAGTCAAACAACTCCATGGACAATGTGAAACAACTCCATTCACAATGTGAAACAACCCCATCGAAAATGTCAAACAATCTCATGGAGAATGTCAAACAATTCCATGAAAAATGTCAAACAGTCCCATGGAAAATGTCAAACACTCTCATGGACAATGTCAAACAATCTCGTGGACAATGTCAAACAATGCAGCGGAAAATGTCAAACACTCCCGTGGACATTGTCAAACAATCCCATGGAAAATGTCAAACAATCCCATGGAAAATGTCAAACAATCCCATGGACAATTTCAAATAATCCCGTGGAATATGTCCAACAACCCCATCTCTCGCCAAAATACAGGGTTTAATTTTCCTTTAAACCCGGGGAGAATTAAAAAAAAAAACAAAAACGCAAAATTTCCCCCCCCCCCCCCTCTTGAGATCACACAACTTTAACCCAAAAAAAATTGGATTGAATTGCACC
Source organism: Lymnaea stagnalis (assembly GCA_964033795.1). NCBI lineage: Eukaryota > Metazoa > Mollusca > Gastropoda > Lymnaeidae > Lymnaea > Lymnaea stagnalis. The sequence continues at coordinate 1,162,155 of CAXITT010000082.1, forward strand.
TAATGTAAAAAAATAAAGATAATAACTCCAGAGAAGCAACAGGTGCATGACGTCACTTGGACACCGGAAACGCTAACGGTCAGCTGTGATTTTGTGGCGCTCGGCAAATAAGTCTGTGACTCTAGGCACGGCGCGGGGTGAGATGGGTAATTAGCTCCACTGTACATCAGGAGATTTGAGGCTTCAGGATCTATTTCGAGAGAGACGCCGAGGTTTATCTTTGTGTGGCTAGAGACCTTATCCCCCAGTAAGCTGTGGGTGTTTGGGGTGGGGGTGGGGGTGGGGGGGCAGAATTAAATGACTTTCCGCGCAGTGTTACATTTATGATGTTACAAAAGAACCTTATTATGAGTAGAACTATGTATTTATTCACTTGAAGCTCAATAGAGTTGACGTCAGTACCTTTGTGTTGGTTTAATGATAAGACCACAGCACGCTGATAATGAGTTTTCCATTGAAAAAAAGAAGTGCCCCAAAAAAAAAGCACTGTTAGAAGGTAAACCGGTGAATCTTTAGGAGTTAGTAGAAAAAAAAAAAGAATTTAAAAAAAGGAAATACTGTATACAATCGCATATAGGCCACACCAGTGGACACACATCTTGACGAATATTTCGACACATATCTTGATACATATCTTGACACATATCTTGACACATATCTTGACACATATCTTGACACATATCTTGACACATCTTGACACAGATCATGATACATATTACGACACATAGCATGACACATAAAGCACATATCTTGACACATATCTTTACACATATTTTGACACATACTATGACAAATATCATGTCGCATATCTTAAAACATATCATGACAGATATCTTTACACACATGACACGTATCTTGGTTTTTAAAAAAATAAATGCCATTGCAGATGAGAAAACTTGAGATTCCGAAAATTGTTGGGATTTCTTATAGTTGTCTCAAAATCTGACGTCATTTAAAGCTATTTTTTTCATTCACAGTTTTTCGAAAAAAAAAAAAAAAAAAAAATTGTAGGAATCAACCTTAAATAAAAAAAAAAAAAAAAAACAAAAAAAAAAAGAAAAAAAAAAAAAAACAAAAAAATTCCGAAAATTGTTGGGATTTCTTATAGTTGTCTCAAAATCTGACGTCATTTAAAGCTATTTTTTTCATTCACAGTTTTTCGAAAAAAAAAAAAAAAAAAAAATTGTAGGAATCAGCCTTAACTAGCATTAATGTGTAACAGTAATAAAAAAAGGGGACAAAATTTAGAACAAATAGTTATGACGCTATCGGAATAATCACCGACCGCTAACATTATTTGTCTGTGAAAAATGTCAAAGGTGATAAAAAATAAACTCCACAGTAATATTTAAATAAAATAAACCCTAAATTTAAACACCCCCTAAATTTAACACCCCCTAAATTAAAAAAAAAACAACTACATTTTAACAACCCCCTAAATTTAAACCACCCCTAAATTTAAACAACCCTTAAATTTAAAAAACAAACCCTACATTTAAACAACCCCTAAATTTAAATGCCCCCTAAATTCAAACAACCCCCTAAATTTAAACAACCACTACATTTAAACAACCCCTACATTTAAACAACCCCTAAATTTAAACAACCCCTAAATTTAAACAACCACTACATTTAAACAACCCCCTAAATTTAAAAACCCCCTAAATTTAAAAACCCCCTAAATTTAAACAACCCCTTACATTTAAACAACCCCCTCAATTTAAACCACCCCTAAATTAACGCAACCCCTAAATTTAAACAACCCCTAAATTTAATCAACCCCTAAATTTACACACCCACAAAATTTAAACACCCACTAAATTTAAACGACCCCTTACATTTAAACAACCCCCTAAATTTAAACAACGCCTAAATGTAAACAACCCCTAAATTTAAACAACCCATAAAATTAAACAACCCTAAATATAAACAACCCCTACATTTAAACAAAACCTAAATTTAAACACCCCCAAAATTTAAACACCCCCTAAATTTAAACAACGCCTAAATTTAAAAATCCCCTAAATTTAAACAACCCCTAAATTTAAACAACCCCTAAATTTAAACAACCCCTAAATTTAAACACCCCCAAATTTAAAAAACCTCAAAATTTAAACAACCCCTAAATTTAAACAACCCCAAATTTAAACAACCCCTTAATTTAAACAACCCCTAAATTTTAACAACCCCTTAATTTAAACAACCCCTAAATTTAAACAACCCCTAAATTTAAACAACCCCTAAATTTAAACACCCCCAAATTTAAAAAACCTCAAAATTTAAACAACCCCTAAATTTAAACAACCCCAAATTTAAACAACCCCTTAATTTAAACAACCCCTAAATTTTAACAACCCCTTAATTTAAACAACCCCCTAATTTTAAACACCCCTAAATTTAAACACCCCCAAATTTAAAAAAAAACCAAATTTAAACAACCCCTAATTTTAAACACCCCCTAAATTTAAACAACCCCTAAAATTTAACAACCCCATACATTTAAACAACCACTAAATTTTAAAAAAAACTAAATTTAAACACCCCATAAATTTAAACATCCCCTATATTGAAACAACCCCAACATTTAAAAAAAAACATAAATTTAAACAACCCCCTAAATTTAAACAACCCCTAAATTTAAACAACCCCTAAATTTAAACAATTCCTAAATTTAAACAACTTCTTCAATTTAAAAAACACCTAAATTTAAACAACCCCTAAATTTAAACAACCCCAAATTTAAACAACCCCTTAATTTAAACAACCCCTAAATTTTAACAACCCCTTAATTTAAACAACCCCCTAATTTTAAACACCCCTAAATTTAAACACCCCCAAATTTAAAAAAAAACCAAATTTAAACAACCCCTAATTTTAAACACCCCCTAAATTTAAACAACCCCTAAAATTTAACAACCCCATACATTTAAACAACCACTAAATTTTAAAAAAAACTAAATTTAAACACCCCATAAATTTAAACATCCCCTATATTGAAACAACCCCAACATTTAAAAAAAAACATAAATTTAAACAACCCCCTAAATTTAAACAACCCCTAAATTTAAACAACCCCTAAATTTAAACAATTCCTAAATTTAAACAACTTCTTCAATTTAAAAAACACCTAAATTTAAACAACCCCTAAATTTAAATAGTCCCTAAATTTAAACTACCCCCTACATTTAAACAACTTCTTAATTTAAATACCCCCTAAATTTAAAAAAAACCCTAAATTTAAACAACCCCTAAATTTAAACAACCCCTAAATTTAAACAACCCCTAAATTTAAACTACCCCTAAATTTAAACAACCCCTAAATTTAAACAACCCCTAAATTTAAACAACCCTTAAATTTAAACAACCTATAAATTTAAACAAACCCTAAATTTAAACAACCCCTAATATTAAACAACCCCTTAATTAAACAACCCCCTAAATTTAAACACCCCCTAAATTTAAACACCCCCCAAACTTAAAAACCCACAAAATTTAAACAACCCCTAAATTTAAACACCTCCTAAATTTAAACAACCCCTAAACTTAAACAACCCCTTAATCGAACAACCCCTAAATTTAAACAACCCCCTACATTTAAACAACCCCTAAATTTAAACAACCCCTCAATTTAAACACCCCATAAATTTAAACACCCCCTAAATTTAAACAACCCTACATTTAAACAACCCCCTAAATTTAAACAAACCCCTAAATTTAATCAACCCCTAAATTTAAACAACCCCTAAATTTAAAAATTTAAACACCCCATAAATTTAAACACCCCCTAAATTTAAACAACCCTACATTTAAACAACCCCCTAAATTTAAACAAACCCCTAAATTTAATCAACCCCTAAATTTAAACAACCCCTAAATTTAAACAACTCCTTATTTTAAACAGCTTCTTAATTTAAACAACCCCTAATTTTAAACAACTCCTAAATTTAAACAACTCCTTAATTTAAACAGCTTCTTAATTTAAACAACCCCTAATTTTAAACAACTCCTAAATTTAAACAACTCCTTAATTTAAACAGCTTCTTAATTTAAACAACCCCTAAATTTAAACAACCCCTAAATTTAAACAGCTTCTTAATTTAAACAACCGCTTATTTTAAACAACTCCTAAATTTAAACAACTCGTTAATTTAAACAGCTTCTTAATTTAAACAACTCCTTAATTTAAACAACCCCTAAATTTAAACAACCCCTAAATTTAAACAACTCCTAAATTTAAACAACCCCTAAATTAAAACAACCCCTAAATTTAAACAACCCCTAAATTTAATCAACCCCTAAATTTAAACACCCCCTAAATTTAAACAACCCCTAAATTAAAACAAACCCTAAATTTAAACAATCCCTAAATTTAAACAACCCCTAAATTTAAACAACCCCTAAATCTAAACAACCCCTAAATTTAAACAACCCCTTAATTTAAACAACCCCCTAAATTTAAACACCCCAAAATTTAAACAACCCCTAAATTAAAACAACCCCTAAATTTAAACAACCCCTAAATTAAATCAACCCCTAAATTTAAACACCCCCTAAATTTAAACAACCCCTAAATTAAAACAACCCCTAAATTTAAACAATCCCTAAATTTAAACAACCCCTAAATTTAAACAACCCCTAAATCTAAACAACCCCTAAATTTAAACAACCCCTTAATTTAAACAACCCCCTAAATTTAAACACCCCAAAATACCCTTAAAAAAAAACCCTTCGTATAAATCATTAAAATTTATGAAATGTAATATCGAAAAATGGTGGGGGGGGGGGGGTGCTTGAAAATTTTAACAAACGTGCCTACAAGTAAGGCACTTTATAAGATCCCGAATTAGTGCTCGCTCTCCCATGGCTCGCAACCGCACAGTTTTCCGCGCCACTGAACGTTATTAAATATTCCAATGATCCAACCACTTTAAGACGCATACTTATTTCACCAAATATTTCAGAAAAACCAAGAAAATATTACGGACAAACCGCACTTTCGATATTTTTTTTCTTCTTTAGCATCTCATTTGACGCAGTTATCGGGAACTTCTCTTCATGTTCCCATTGAAAAAAAAAAACAAAAAAACAAGGAACAACTGACTTTTGGGTGTTGGGCGGTCGGACTGGAAATTTGAAAAAAAAAATGTTTTCATCGGCTTCAAGTCTGTGTGCCAAGTTTCAGCTCGATAGCTTGACGAGCAGTGGGTAAATTAGCCATCAGAAGGTTTTGCCTGCTATCCAGCAAGCCAGCAGGCTAGCCACCCTGCCAGCCAGCAAGCCAGCCAGGAAGCAGGCAAGCCAGCAAGCCAGCCCCTCCAGCCAGCCAACCACGAACAAAAGCGAAGTTAATCAAAAGGATTTAAAAATGAGGGGGGGGGGTATAATAATCAAGCAGGGTTGAAACAGTTATGACGTTATATGCTAAGAAATGGGAAATACTTCGAAAAAAACGAGAGTCCACGATATCAAAAGTGGGCAAAGTGCGTGCTGGTCGGGGAAAAGCTTGGATGTTTGGGAGGACATCGGCATGTTGTAGATACACGACGTTTCCCGAAGTTTGCCGACTCCGAAGAAACGCACGACCGACGCCCAAAAGGACGCGATCGATTGGAGAATGAAACTTTGCCTCGTTAGGGTCCACCAATCAAAAGCTCCGGCAGAGGACGAAAACAGAAGAGAAAGTCGATTGGGGGGTGGCGGGGCGGGGGTTGGGGTGGGAGTGAGGGGGTGTGGGGGTTTGCCGCGCCGGTCTACTACTGTATTGAACCGTGGCGCTGTGGGGAGGAGAGGACAGGGGGAAAAAAAAAAGCTGTCGTCGTCGTCTGCGATGTAAGTAGTCTGGTGTGTGTGTGTGAGCCCAGCATCACCTAGTTGTTTGTTCTGCCGTGCCTGGTCCGGTTCTTCGGCGTCCATAGTTACGTACAGAGCGATTGGAACACGGTGAAGTGGATTTCTCGGTCCTGGTGTTCAACGAAGGGTTGCCTTTTTTATGTGGACTTTGAACCGTTTGGTGAGTCGACCTGTCAAATACTTCTTACATAACTTTCGTATGTGTTGTACTTCAAACTTGTTCCTAAATTTCAGCATGTACTTCAACCTCTCTTTATACATGTCTCTTTGTATTTCCACCTCTGTGTATATACTTCGCTATAAAAACCCACCTCTGTTTCTCAATTTCTCTATGTATTTCTAATTTTTTAAGAAAAAAAAAAATTATGACCATTAATACATTGTGTAGTTAATTCTGTGTCCTCCTGAACAGTTTCTTGCACCTTCTGTCAATCTCTGCTTTTTCTTGCACTCGGTTTATTATTTTAATTTTTTTTTTTTTTTTTTTTTTTTTTTTTTTTTTTTTTTTGAGTTTCAATGAGATGACGTCATTCAATTCCCGTTCTCTTTCTATGCTAAATTCACCCCTTTGTTATCATTTTATTATAATAATTCATTATGCCCAACCCTACCCTTCTCTCTCACTCCCCCCCTCACCATCTCGCTCTTTCTCTCTCTCTCTCTCATTGCATTTTCCGTACAGTATTTCAAGGTACCCCCACATGTCACTGACATGCCATACAATAGTTAGAAATCACATGTCACTGACATTGTCACTGACATTTTCACTGACATTGTCATACACTAGTCTTATAAGCATATGAAATCTGAAATAAATTTCTGGCCATCTTTTTTTAGATCACACCTCTTGGAGTTAATAAAGCTATTTAAAAACGGCTTAGCAATCACTAACAAACACTGGTATAAACGGCTTAGCAGGCACTAACAAACGCTAGAGTAACACTAAGACCACAGAGGGACGTAGCGCTCGATTACAAGACTAGCCAAATTATTCCGCGCTACAATCTCCCTTATGGTAATCTATTCTAAGCGTATCAATGATGTTCTGGTGAATTTTATCATCGCACGGTCGGGGACAGAGCCTTGGAAATTGATAAAGGTGTCAAAATGTAAGATAAGATGATAAGAAAGTATAAGATGATAAGATAGGATGAAAAGATAAGAAGATAAGGTGAGATGATTAGACAGCATGATAAGATATGATCATACGAAGATAAGATAAGATGATAAAGTAAGATAGTATATTATCAGATTCTTTTATTGATACAAAAAAATGGAAATGTTTTTTTTTTATTACATTGTATATATTCCTTCTCAGCACATTAATAAATACACATTTTTAACCAACACAGCATGTTACAATTATAACAATTTACACACAAGACCTCTAAAGTATGTCTCTAGCGTGGAAATAAGCCTAAAAATTACTCCCTTAGGTACAATAAAGACGTAATTAGTGACCATTACATTTGCTAACAGTTGAAGGAGCACGCCTGTTAACTCGCACGTACTGGGGAACAAAGTAATTCTTAATAACTTCGATCCTAACTTTAAGAAAAAAGAATTTTCCCTGATTGGCATTTTTTCTTCAAATCGTTCTTCCCGCGAAGGATATTTCGTCTCTGTGATACTACTAGCATTCTGCATTGGTCTATTTAATCTGTGTTGGATGTCAGACGATGAATTCCCACACCGTAGGCTAATACTAAAGTTTAGTTACAATTCCAATTGTTGCACTGAAGAGTACGTAAGTTACGCACTTTTTTGTCTTTACGCCAGTTCGGTACATTTCTTTTTAAAATGATAGAAAAGTCGTTGATGGACTTTTTAAAAACATAATTTGGCGGTGTTCATCTCATGTCAGCTTTTTATTAATGAGAACACCTAGGTACTTGTATGTCTCTACTTGATCGATGTGGTGACACCTAGGTACTTTAATGTCTCTACTTGATCGATAAGGTGACACTTAGGTACTTGTATCTCTCTACTTGATCTATATGGTGACACCTAGGTACTTGCATGTCTCTACTTGATCTATATGGTGACACCTAGGTACTTGTATGTCTCTACTTGATCTATATGGTGACACCTAGGTACTTGTATGTCTCTACTTGATCGATATGGTGACACCTAGGTACTTGTATGTCTCTACTTGATCGATAAGGTGACACCTAGGTACTTGTATGTCTCTACTTCATCTTTATGGTGACACCTAGGTACTTTTATGTCTCTACTTGATCTATATGGTGACACTTAGGTAGTTGTATGTCTCTACTTGACCTATATGGTAACACCTAGGTACTTGGGTACTTGTATGTCTCTACTTGATCTATATGGTGACACCTAGGTACTTGTATGTCTCTACTTGATCTATATGGTGACACCTAGGTACTTGTATGTTTCTACTTGATCTATATGGTGACACCTAGGTACTTGTATGTCTCTACTTGATCTATATGGTGACACCTAGGTACTTGTATGTCTCTACTTGATCTATATGGTGACACCTAGGTACTTGCATGTCTCTACTTGATCTATATGGTGACACCTAGGTACTTGCATGTCTCTACTTGATCTATATGGTGACACCTAGGTACTTGCATGTCTCTACTTGATCTATATGGTGACACCTAGGTACTTGTATGTCTCTAATTGATCTATATGGTGACACCTAGGTACTTGTATGTCTCTACTTGATCTATATGGTGACACCTAGGTACTTGTATGTCTCTACTTGATCTATATGGTGACACCTAGGTACTTGTATGTCTCTACTTGATCTATTAGATGTTTTTTTATTGTGAGATATGCGCGCTTGTATATTTTAATTTACACCTAACGCAGATAGCTTTTCTATGATAGATTGTCAACAGAGTGTTACATTGTCCATAGTTTGTTACATTGTCCATAGAGTGTTACATTGTCAACAGTGTGTTACATTGTCCATACTGTTTCATTTTGCGTAGAGTGTTACACTGTGCATAAAATGTTAATATATGCATGTTCCATAAGTTCGTTGAATTAACTTACTTTATCAGAAGTTCGATTCCTCCGCTAATCTTCGAGCCCAGGGTCAGTAACCCTCCTCGGAATACCGACCAGGAAGCGTTACGTCCATACGGTGGCCCGCTTTGACTTGACCATAGTTGTCAATAATCAACTATAAATATTCAGATATTTTAATTTAGGACCTACCATGAGTATGTGTGTGTGTCTGTCTCTGTGGGGGGAGAGAGAGAGGGTGATAGATTATGGCCAGTTGGCCGCTGAATACGGTATTTTCGGTACATGGCTCCGTCTGGTCGGTGGGGTAATTTGTTTAGCAAAAAAAACAAAATTGTTTCGTACAACACCGACTAAGAACCAAGCTGCTTACCTCTCCCAATCCATACGACCCACAGTGTTGTTAGAAGTTTAAGTAACTAAATAAGTGTAAAAGAGTTTTTACCTAACAGTAACCCTGACCCATATTCACATTCAATTAGTCCGACACGATTTTGATCAGCTAAGAATTTCTTGAGTCGTGTTTTAATGGCTATGTGGCTTTAAACTCTTTAACTTAATGGCTAATAACGCAAACAGAGTGAATTAAAATTTAACAAAATAGCAAAGCGTTAAGCTTAGTAAAAAAAAAAAAGTTTTTCATATAAATCCTAAAGAGCACATTATAAGAATCCCAATTAGTGCTCCCGCCAGTGAAGGCTCTCAACCCCACATGTTTGTGTAACCCACTGAAGTCTTTTCATATTCTAACGACCCAACCGCGTTTACATCACATATTTATTTCAACAACAGTTTTAGAAAAACCAAATAAAAGATTACGCCCCAAACGCACTTGCGATATTTTAAAGAATATCATTTAGCGCAGTTATATGGAATTTTATTTCATTAAATCGGTGGCCTCTGATAGCGGGAAATTTCAATTTTTTGGAGTTGGGGCTGAATATTTGATAGAATGTGTTGTGATCGGAAATTAGACGTGGGTGCCAAGTTTTAGCGTGATTGGTTGCCGAGAAGTGGGTCAATTAGCCTTCCGAAGACTTTGCAACAAAGCCGGAAAGAAACAGTGGTAGAAAAGCGAAGTTAATATAAAAGATTTAAAACTATAGTGAGACCGTCTTTGACTGTCTTAAATTAGATGGGGAAAAAAAATTCCAACTGGCTACATTACAGCGTTAGGCGATATTAATCTTACTTCCTTACTTAAGTATAATTTCTACTTAAAGTAGTATAGCTTCTTAATTCCCTGATGTATTAAATATCGTCAATGTTATATCTAAAGCAGACGGCAATGATCATATTTGCTAACAATCACCCTGCATAAAAGCGGATGTTTAGTTTCACGCATGCGTACAGGGTCGACATTCTACACCATATACAATCAACCACACACACGTAAACACAGCGTGTGGTTAATTCTATGTGGTTGACTTAGTTAATATGTGTATACCACCCGTGTGCTTGCGTGCACATTAAATCAGATACATCCGAAGTGCAAATATATATTTATATATATAAACTATAAAATTTGTGTCAGAATCTCAATACTACACTTTAAATCTATGTTTGAATCCCGTTCTTGCACAATAAATCCATGTCAGAATTTCATTTTTACTCTATAAATCTATATCAGAATCCCATTCTTACACTATAAATCAATGTTAGAATTCCACTCTAAACACTGACCTCCGGCTTTAGTTCATACACTACGAATCTTACTCTTGAACTCAACACTTTATTGAATATCTAACTGATATTCGATCTTAACAGTCCGGAAACAACTAACCAATGTTTAAACAAAAGGGTTGCCAACCCCCAATCTCACCAGTCCGGCAACAACCCTATGCTTTAACAAAAGTCTCAACTCTCCGCGGGTCGAATGTCAAAATATCTCATTAAAGAAAATATTAAAACAAAAACCAAACGATTACACAGAGCTTTATTTATTTCTGTTATTTCTGCAAGGGATTCCCAGAAGATTACACAGCTACTCGTGTTGCAGCACACATCAATACATTTAACAGAATCATATCGAAAAACAACTCTTAAATATGTTACTGGCGTTGCTTTATTATAAAAGTGTCAGACGCTGCTATCTTAATAGAGCGAAACTTAGTACGGGAAAACCCGAAAAAAAAAAGGAACACAACAAAACAAGGCAAGATGCCTTCATCAGCGAACAAACAACAGTTACAACAAAAAAAAAAAACGAATTAAATAAAAGTAAAACTTGACTGTTAAGTGATATTCTAGAGTAGTGTTTCTCAACCTTCCAAATGCTGCGACCCTTTTATACAGTTCTGTATGTTGTGGTGGCCCCTGCCCACAAAATTATTTTCGTTGCTACGTGATAACTGTAGAGTATATGAGTTTTCCGATGGTCTTAGGTGAACCCTGGGAAAGGGTCGTTCGACCGCCAAAAGGGTCACGACCCACAGGTTGAGAACCGCTGTCCTAGAAGGAAACGTGAGGAATGTCACTTTGGTTGTTGAAGGATTGGGATGGGAGTTGGGGGAGCCCTTATCTCATTCATGAATCAAATGTGGTGTCTGCATTACTTTCAAGTCGACTCCACGCATCTTTGCAAATGATGCCGCCCATGGCATATGTCCTTAGACATTTTGTTGATCTTGGAGTTAAAAAATAGTTGAAAACGGTTTAAAAAAATATATTTTATTTTATTTTTATCAGGGGTCGGGAACTTTTTTGTCTGAGAGAGCCATGGACAACACATCTTTTGAAAAGTAAATCTCTGAGAGCCATACATTATGTTTTAAACTAAAAATTCAAGTAAAATGTTTGCATTTTCTGTAATTTCAACACTAAAGATGCAATCATTATGCCTGAATTCTTTCTAATAACATTGTTATGCTGTTGCTAATCAATAATGAGTATTTCTCACCATTAATGCGACTTTGTAATCGAACATTTGTCTGTGAGCCAGATGCAGCCATCACTAGAGCCACATCTGGCTCGCGAGCCATAGGTTTCTGACTCCTGATACAGAGAAACCAAAAAAAAAAAAAAAAAAAAAAAAAAAAAAAAAAAAAAACAAAAAAAAAAAAAAAAAAAAAAAAAAAAAAAAACAGAATGACAAGAAAAAACTGAAGAAAGTCATATGAGGATTGATGGATGATATCTTTGGCTACAGATTGAAAGACTTTGTCAGAGAAGTTCGTTGGTCTCACAGTTCAAGTGTATAGCGTTTGAGGTTGTGACTTAAACATCCGGGTACAATGCCGGGAAATCTCCAATCCCCCTCACTGTGTGTATGGGTCTATGTGTGTTTGTGTGTGTGTGTGTGTCTATGTGTGTTTGTTTGTCTGTGTTACTTTCGAATCATCTTCAACATTTTTCAATTGTTTACAAACAGTTCGAATATTTACAAGTACATACGATCTAAACAAATATTTTCACTTTTTTTTTTTTTAATGTTGTTAGTTTGTTTTTTTTTTTTTTTTTTTTTTTTTTTTGTGTTTTTTTTTTTTTTTTTTTTTTTTTTTTTTTTTTTTTTCCAAGACATCATACTATGTTTAAGACTTATTTTAAGAGGAAGGAGACGAAAAAAAAAAAAAATTAAGGAAAAACTAGAACGTAAGAAAAAAGAGAGCGATCAATGAACGAGTGCGTGACGTCATGTGATGAAATATTCATCGCCCTGCATACATCTCCACGGCAGGTAATTGAATCAAATTCACCTTTTTCCAAATGTCGTTATCCATATGAATTGCCGCGCGTGCATTCAATTACCGCCGTGATGGAAATACGCATGTTCGGGAACGAAGCGGTTCTCAAAACAAGTTTAGATAAACACTTGGTGTGTTGAAGCGTTTGGTTTGCAACATTTCATTGCGTAATAGCGTGCTTATGAGGAATCCTAAAACATGCATTAATCAGATGCAAATACCATTAAATGCGAACCTCATTTTTGTTCACATAGCATTAATTTTAATTTGAGAGCCATTGATGAAGACAGACAAGTTCCATTTGCAAGGACAATTTTTTTTCACAGTGACCTTTTTATTCCCCGTAAACCGTTTTTTTTTTTTTTTTTTTTTTTTTTTTTTTTCCTTTTTTTTTTTTTTTTTTTTTTTTTTTTTTTTTTGTTTTTTGGCCTCGCTTCACTTTCATTTGGAATACCAGTTATTTTCAAATATTCGCCAGATGCTGACTGGCTCATCGGGTATTTCCAATCATCCACCAGAATGCTAACTGGCATGTCGTTTTCCGAGTAATGCCAGATTTCTGTGAATCACGAGACCAAGCCTAAATTTATCAATTTTCCATTCCGTGCTGCAATAAAGGAACACACATATTTGGTTTAGCCTGACGAAGTTTTTAGATTTCTTTTTAGTGTTGGGAATATATAATCTACTGTGAGATGATGTGTCTGCCTATCACGATGTTGGACAATAGTTGATGTCCTTTAAAAAAAATAAAAAAAATATTGCGATTGACCATTTGACGTCATTTGCTGTAGCTCTCCAAGTTTCGTCTCGCTATTGGAGCATCGCCCAGAGAGTACAGGGAGCTTCACAAGCACCTGCTTAAGAACGTTCCTGAAAAATACAATGGTCAATCATCAACTCGCAACAACAAAGACTTAATATAGAGGACATACCAAGAGCCAAAGACTTAATACAATGACATACCAAGAGCCTAAGACTTAATATAGAGGACATACCAAGAGCCAAAGACTTAATACAATGACATACCAAGAGCCTAAGACTTAATACAATGACATACCAAGAACCTAAGACTTAATACAATGACATACCAAGAGCCAAAGACTTAATACAATGACATACCAAGAGCCAAAGACTTTATACAATGACATACCAAGAGCCAAAGACTTAATACAATGACATACCAAGAGCCTAAGACTTAATACAATGACATACCAAGAGCCTAAGACTTAATACAATGACATACCAAGAGCCAAAGACTTAATACAATGACATACCAAGAGCCTAAGACTTAATACAATGACATACCTAGAGCCTAAGACTTAATACAATGACATACCAAGAGCCTAAGACATAATACACATGACATACCAAGGGCCTAAGACTTAATACAGAAGACATACCAAGAGCCTAAGACTTAATACAGAGGACATACAAAGAGCCTAAGGCTTAATACAGAGGACATACAAAGAGCCTATTGGTGAAGCCATGGCAAGGGGAAAGAATCGAGTTGGGTATGGTAGTCTCTCTCTTCGTAAACCCTTCTCTCCCCCAGTTAACATCATCAGAAAATCCTTGACATGGAACCCCCAAAAGGAAAAACGAAGAGAGTGGGACCAAGGATTTCATGGAGACGCGAGCTAGAGGCAGACACACGAAGTATGGATACACCTGGAAGCAACTGGAAAGGACAGCACAGTGCCTAAATGGGTAGAAACTTCTTGTTGACGGCCTATGCTCCCATGCGAGGTAAACGGCACAAGTAAAGTACGATATTTGATGCGGTGTAATTGAACTGGTGGTCTGCCTGCACGGGTTGCCCAGCTGTACTGATGGTTTAGCTGTATTTGTTTTCTACCTGTGCTTGTGGTCTACCTGTACTCGTAGTCTACCCGTACTCATGGTCTACCTGTACTTGTGGTCTACCTGTACTCGTAATCTACCTGTACTCATGGTCTACCTGTACTTGTGGTCTACCTGTACTCGTAGTCTACCTGTACTCATGGTCTACCTGTACTTGTGGTCTACCTGTACTCGTAGTCTACCTGTACTCATGGTCTACCTGTACTTGTGGTCTACCTGTACTCATGGTGTACCTGTACTGATGGTCTACCTGAACTAATGGTCTACCTGTATTCGTGGTATAACTCCAAAAACACTTCTCTCGACGACATTCCTAGTTATGACGGGATACATCTCTACCTGTTCATCGCGATGTAAAAGTCATTTGAAATCATCACAATGGATGAGTTTCTATATGAAGACATTTATGACTTATTGTCAGTCATCTGTACATTTTGCGTCACAGTTTGTAAGAACCAGCGGCGTATGTCGGAAAATGTTTAATGGGGAGAACGCCCATAATTCCCATGGGAACATTCATGAACACATCTGAGCGCAGATGAACACTAATTGTCGGACACGCATGAAAATACATGAACAAATTGTGTTCCAACGTGAGTACTGCTGAACAGAAACAGTGGTACCCATGACCCTAAAGTAATCCCACGAACGGAACTGAACGCATCCAAGCACACCCAGAACACACGCTTAGCACTGTTGAACACACACGAGAACACAAATGAACACACCTGAACACAATTGAACACACTTGAATACGCCGCGGCCCGTAAAACCATTCCACTGTCCTCTTTTGCGTGTCCCCATTTCCACCATTTAAGCGGTAGAGATTTCCCTGGAAGCATCCCCCCATTGTTTTACCAGTGGGAATCTATAGCTTTAAGCCTGCAAGCCGCGGTTAGGAGTCCCATTGATTAGAGCCGACTTGAAAGAGGCAATGACTGGTCCACTAACCTCGGCCGGCTCGGGCAAATGGTGAGGCCATAGGTAATCAATGTATCGAGCTCATTCAGCTGATAGACGGGGTTGCTGTGGGTGCTGATTGGGTATGCTAGGTGGTGAGATCGGAAGGCTAGGCGGTGAAATGGGATGCTACATGGGGTGATTGAGGATGCTAGGTGGAGAGATGTAGATAATATGTGAAGAAATGGGGATGTTATAGGGGTGATTGGGTAGGCTAGATGGTGAGATGGGTATGCTATAGGTGGAGATTGGTTGGGCGGGGGGCTAGGTGGAGAGATGGTATGCTATAGCTCAGGGGTTCTCACTCTGTGGGTTGCGACCCCTTTGGGGATCGCACGACCCTTTTGCAGGGGTCGCCTAAGACCATCAGAAAACACATATGCTCTACAGTTCTGAAGTAGCAAAGATCATAATTTTGTGGCTAGGGGTCGCTACGACATGAGGAATTGTATTAAAGGGTCGCGGCATTGGGAAGGTTGAGAACCACTGCTATAGGTTGTGATTGGGGAGCTTAGGTGGTGAGATGGAATGCATAGGTGGTGATTGGGGAGCTTAGGTGGTGAGATGGCATGCATCGGTGGTGATTGGGGAGCTTAGGTGGTGAGATGGAATGCATAGGTGGTGATTGGGGAGCTTAGGTGGTGAGATGGAATGCATAGGTGGTGATTGGGGAGCTTAGACGGTCAGATGGCATGCATAGGTGGTGTTTGGGGAGCTTAGGTGGTGAGATGGAATGCATAGGTGGTGATTGGAGAGCTTAGGCGGTGAGATGGCATGCATAGGTGGTGATTGGGGAGATTAGGTGGTGAGATGGCATGCATAGGTGGTGATTGGGGAGCTTAGGTGGTGAGATGGCATGCATAGGTGGTGATTGGGGAGCTTAGGTGGTGAGATGGCATGCATAGGTGGTGATTGGGGAGCTTAGGTGGTGAGATGGCATGCATAGGTGGTGATTGGGGAGCTTAGGTGGTGAGATGGCATGCATAGGTGGTGATTGGGGAGCTTAGGTGGTGAGATGGCATGCATAGGTGGTGATTGGGGAGCTTAGGCGGTGAGATGGCATGCATAGGTGGTGATTGGGGAGCTTAGGCGGTGAGATGGCATGCATAGGTGGTGATTGGGGAGCTTAGACGGTCAGATGGCATGCATAGGTGGTGTTTGGGGAGCTTAGGTGGTGAGATGGCATGCATAGGTGGTGATTGGGGAGCTTAGGCGGTGAGATGACATGCATAGGTGGGGATTGGGGAGCTTAGGCGGTGAGATGGCATGCATAGGTTGTGATTGGGGAGCTTAGGTGGTGAGATGGAATGCATAGGTGGTGATTGGGGAGCTTAGACGGTCAGATGGCATGCATAGGTGGTGTTTGGGGAGATTAGGTGGTGAGATGGCATGCATAGGTGGTGTTTGGGGAGCTTAGGTGGTGAGATGGCATGCATAGGTGGTGATTGGGGAGCTTAGACGGTGAGATGGTGTGCCTAGGTGGTGATTGGGGATGCTATAGCTCAGTGCTATCCAACTTTTTTTACATACGTGGGCCAAAATATTTTTTTTCGGGCACCCGAGGGCCGCAAATGACATCTGAAAAGAAAATTATCCCCAGCATAGATACTTCTTACCTTAAGCATAAAGAATCATACATCCAATAACTTTATAGGAGAATTTTAAATAAAGCGAATAAAAACTGTAAACAATTTTAATGATATATTATGTTTTGTGTTGCTTGTGTAATTGTCTTAGTTTGAGGTAGTTATCAGTTGCACGTGACCTCATTAGATTTTCTGAGTGTTCACCAGTCCGAGTGTTACGATTTTTGGACTTAATGTTGGTCGTTACAGAGAATCCAGCTTCACCGACGATGGTAGGCATACTTCCAAAACAATGGTAAAATATGTTTTTACAACATTTCCCTAGTTGCGGAAATTCATCAGAAGAAACATGACGTCATCCAGAATTCGTTTGGCAACGCATTCCGATGTTTGTTAAAAATATTTTTAAAAATACTTTCAAAAATCGTTCTCACGATCTTTCACAATTCCCCCCCCCCCCTTTTTCCGCCGACTGAATAGCACCAACTACAAACAATCATGGCGTGTATCCTGCTTTCTACACCTTAAACGTCTCACACTGTGACCTTTTCATGCTAGGTACGTGTCCCCCAACGTCACAACACTACAGAATGGACTCACACACTCTCCCACACCTGGTTAGACCCTCTGTTTGAATAACATGGTGCCCTGAGTGGCTCCCACTGGCCACCGTGGTCATTCTATTGTAACACCTTTAGTACGTGACCTGTTCATGCCAGGTACTTTTCCCCAACATCACAACACTACAGGATGGACTCGCACTCTCCCATACCTGGTTAGACCCTCTATTTAAATAACATGGTGCCCTAAGTGGCTCGCACTGCCCACCCTGGTCATTCTGTTGTGACACCTTTAGTACTACGGCTCCCATCTCGATTCCTCTGACCCGAAGACTTTCCTGGCGGTAGTGAACTCGGTACGCCCGCCTATCTATTTCATCTAAACTGGTCCCGTTGGTGTGGGCATACCTATTTTTACAATGATCAAATGACTACACAACAATTTATTTTCGGTTTTCCAATTCATCTTTCCCATCTTGGTATGAGTACCTGATACCCCGCGACGCCTCCCCTGTACAAGCAACAGAAAGAAGGAGAAGAGAGTATTCGATTTTATGTCTGCAGGTTCTTATAACGTTGCTCTATTGATGCGCTTACCATAAATTACTGCTACCTGTCAAGCCATCCAACTCCTTCGCTTTTGTAACCTCCCCTTTTGTTATAACTTCCCATTTGTTCTTGCGCCATTTCAATACAAAAATTACATCAATGAATGTTGTTTGAATATATTTTTACCCTAAAACGTTTTAAATTTGTTATACACATCATACAAATGTCTCCAGCTGTGGCGGACCATTTGCAATCAGCTTGCGGGCCGCGGGATGGACAGAACTGCAATAGGTTGGGGGGGGGGGGGGGGCTAGGTGGTGAAATGGGGAAGTTATGTTTAGATAGGGATGCTATGTTTAGAAAGGGATACTATCGGTGGTGATTGTAGATTCTAGGTGATGAGATGGGGGTTATTAGGTGGAAATGAGGATGCTAGGAGATGAAACTGGACTGACAGGTGGTGAATAGACAGGGTGTACGGTATGTCAACATTAACGGAGGTGGTGAGTTGACAGAATGTACACGTAAGTCAACATTTACTGTTCTAGTGACAACTGCCTGTATCTATTTTTGTGATATCCTAGGAGTCTAGCAAGGCCTGGCACCATACGTGTTGTCCCGCACCCACAATTGTGACTACTTTTCTTCTAAATTGTCCATAAAACTTTTGTATTTTGTAAATTTCCATCCTCCTTATCTTAATTTCACTCCGAGATTTCCACACAGTTTGGAGTAGAAATATCAACTCGTAAAGTAATAGTCCTCAAGGGGCGACAATTTGAACAAAGGGAAAAAAAAATCACCAAAAAACTTCTCTGATCCGGGATAAATAATACCCAGCAGGTCACCGATACCACGGATCGATACCTGACATCATTGGTTGGATATAGAAAAAAATAAAGAGGGTAGGGGAGCTAGGAGGATGAGCGGGAAGGAAGCACTCCAAGGGAAGACAACTTGTACATTCGGTCTAATTGCGATTACGTCCCCCCTTGTCCAAACACGGGATCGCGATCCTGATCCCAACGATTAGATCCTGCTAAAAGGCAATCGGATCCCCTCTTCCCGGCCTTTGGGGTTGTTGGCTGAGTAAACACGGGACGGAAGGCTTCTTGCCCACCCCGGGCATGGGGGTGGGGGCGGAACTTGCAGGGCATATCGGGAAGGGAAAAAGTGTGTGTGGGGGAAGGGGGTACTTGGGTGGGGGGGGGGATAACCGAATGTCGTGATATTTTTTATTTTTATTTTCTACATTGAATTTTGAGAATATCGCTTGTCGTCTAAAACTCGCTGGTTTGAAATGCACTTGATATTTCTGTGGTGCAAGAGAGATCTGTGTCGTGGGGGAGTGGGGTGGGTTTTTTGGGTGGGGGTGTAGCGGGAGTGCAGGGGTCATACTTAAATTGAAATTTTCCCTGTAAATTAATTATTTATTTCCACCCTATCCACCATCCACGTTTGTTAAATCCAAAGGTTGTTACAGGGTTGGGGGGGGGGACGACACGCGGTCACACGAGATCTTAGTGCGCATGAAGCGTGGAGTGTCGTCGCGGTTCTAAAACTGTTGTCATGTGCCGTCCGAGTTTGTCAGAAATATTTTACGTTACGAAAACGAGAGGAAAACCTGAAAAAATTTAGAACACATTGAACGTGTCGGCGAGAAGCCTTCATCAGCGAACACCCAACATCAAAGAGGGAAATAAATTATTAAAAAAATATCTACATAACTTGTTGTTGTTGTTATTATTATTGTTATTTCATTTAATTCTGTTTTCACTGTTGTACATTATATTGAATTTTCGGTTAGGAATTTTAAGCGTAAATGAGATTTCAATTTTGTTAAAAATTAGTCCGTGCAAGGTGTCTCAGTTTTGAACATGACGTGATTCACCTCCGCCATATTGGAAATCTTGTCAAATTTCAATAAAGATTGGTAAGATGTTGTTGATCATATTAAAATTCAAGAAGTGGCTACCTACCGAAACTTGTCCAAAACGAGATGAAAGAAGCCGTATCTTCATCTTTATCTCTTTTTAACTTTACTTTACCTGAAGAGTCACAAACTAGCGGACCGCAAGAATTTATTTTGCGGCCCGCTACATGACAGCCAAGTTTAGTGTTAATGCGGCCTGCGCATTTTCACCATTCTCATATCTATAACGTGACCCTCCTCGACGGTTTCAGTCGAATCTCACCGGCTAGTCTAATTCTGATCTGTATTATGTTTGTATATATGTGTATGTTGATTATGACAAGAACCGCTTTAAAATCTCACTGAATATAGTACATTCACTGCAAGGGACCGAGCTACTGCCCTTTGATGGCCCCGTCAAGTATGGAACAGGCCTGCCTCAGCTGCTGGGCAGTACCGTGAGTAAGACTGTCAACGAGGTTGGGTGGGAGCACCCCAGTCATACCAGTCGCTAATGTCGAGCACTTGCCTAGAAGGTGTTCTACTGTCTCCGGCGCCTGTCCACAATGGCGGCAGCTCGGGCCCGCAGTGGGTGCAAACTATTCAGGTAGCTACGGGCAGGGCAAGGCTCTAGTCTCATCTGGGTGATAAGACTCTGCTGGTGGCGTTTAAGACTCCACCATTGATCGCCTTTTGATTTGTTTTTGACATGGTCCAGTAAAGTTTTCGGGCAGTGGGACCCTGTTCCCATTCATTAATCCATTCCTCATGGAAGAGGTCCTTGATCCAGGCCTTGACCCCTAGTTGGATCATTGGTCGGTTAGGTTGAGGCTGGGAAGAGCCTAACCTCGCAAGATAGTCATCTCTGTCTTGTGGAGGGATCTCCGCGTGTCCTGGGGTCCATTGAAGGGTCACCGTGCCTCCGTGAGACGGTGTGTCT
Source organism: Lymnaea stagnalis (assembly GCA_964033795.1). Lineage (NCBI taxonomy): Eukaryota > Metazoa > Mollusca > Gastropoda > Lymnaeidae > Lymnaea > Lymnaea stagnalis. The sequence continues at coordinate 1,183,061 of CAXITT010000082.1, forward strand.
CGTACGAGCTCCTGTAATGCTTGTGCCATCTTCGCGTCCAAAGAGCAACGCTTCACAATTTTTAGAGCACCTTGTGAATCGGTGAACACTACGATGGATGATTTCATTTTATAGCACTATTAAGAGGTTTTATTTTATAGCATTTTTATGAGACAAACATGGCCAATGAGCGGTTTTGAGAAAAGTTTAAAAAGTCAATTAGTGGGCAATTATTTTAATCGTAGCAATATGGCATAGTATCAAAGAATCCCTATTAAAATTGCCGCTAGTGTTTACGAGTGGGGGATATTCCGAGCCTATCAGCTTTGTCACTTTCAAGATAGGTAGTCAAAAAGGCCTTTTCTACGATAAAAAAATCAAAATTCATTCTCCCTACGATAGCATCTTCCTTTGCATAAATAATTCATACATATTGCATGCTCCTTCCTACTGTTTGAAAATTTTTTAACATTTAAAGTCCTCATGGAAAAAGATGAGGTGTTTGTTCCGGTAGTAAGGGATTCCAAATGGCTCATGGACTTTGCTTTTCTTGTTGACATTACACATGAGCTGAATCTCCTCAACAAGAAGTTACAAAGCCAGGGGTAACTTGTCAGTGTTGCCTATGAAAATTTCAGGGCATTCTGCACAAAACTTGTGATATGGTTCTTAGAGAAACCTCTGCCATTTCCCAACATGCAACGTACTCATGGACTCGGCCGCACCATTCAGTAGTAAGTATACTGATGCCATTGCAAAGCTACAGGAAGAATTTGATCACATGTTTGCAGACTTCAAAACACACTGAGCCACTTTTCACATTTTTGATGACCCTTTCTCCTCAATGTGGAAGATGCCCAACCCTCTAGCGTTTCAAATCGAGCTGATTGATCTTCAGAGCAATTCTGAACTCAAGGCTAAGTTCAGGGAGATGAATGGAAAAACAGACAAGAATGAACTATTTATGAGAGCATTGCTCTCCACCTTCCCTGAGATTTCCAGATTGTTCAAGCAGATCATTTGCCTTTTTTGGGAGTACCTATCTGTGTGAAAATCTCTTTTCCACTATGAACTTAAACAAGTAAAAATTCAGGGCCAAAATTACTGATGAGCATCTTCGATACTGAGGGTCTCAGTTGGTTCCTCACTCAAGCCAAAGCTGCTCACCTGTGTAAGAAGAAGCGCTGCCAGGTCTCTGGCCACAAGGAGTAGGAGGAAGAAAGTGAATCTTAGTTCTTGAGGAGACTTAATGCTTTTAAATTTTTGACATTAATAAAGGTTGAGCAGATTATAACCGTTATACTTAATTGAAGTTGTAATCACCTTTTTTGTGTGAAATACTTGACGCGGCCCAGTCTCACTCAGACTCTACCTAGTGCGGCCCAGTCTCACCCAGACTCTACCTCTTGCGGCCCAGTCTCACTCATACTCTACCTCTTGTGGCCCAGTCTCACTCAGACTCTACCTCTTGCGGCCCAGTCTCACTCAGACTCTACCTCTTGCGGCCAAGTCTCACTCA
>CAXITT010000082.1:1184670-1207088 GCA_964033795.1 Lymnaea stagnalis
CTCTTGCTGCCCAGTCTCTCTCAGACTCTACCTCATGCGGCCCAGGCTCTCTCAGACTCTACTTTCTTGCGGCCAAGTCTCACTCAAACTCTACCTCTTGCGGCCCAGTCTCACTCAGACTCTACCTCTTGCAGCCCCCGGTTAATTTGAGTTTGAGACCTTTTAAGATGATTTTTCAATGTACACTAAAATTGCAGCTGGAATATTATGGCTTCTAAGCCTACTTGGTTTTTAAACAGGAAATATAGATACAGGCCGATACAGTAAGTTTTTAAAAAAAATACAGTCGAGTAAAGTGCTGATGAGCAGGTACAGTTCAATTTCTCCTGGACCCGATGGAAAGGACATGCATACCAATGATGGTCCCTGGAGCAACCATCATTGAATTATCAAGAGAAACAGGAGACGATATGCATGCAAATATGGTCCCTGGGGCAACCAAAATAAATAATCAAGAGAAGCAGAAGAGGATAGGAAATACTCATTTAATAAATGTGGCACAGTATCGGTGTGGGACAACATAACTGTACAATGAATTATGGCTTCTTGCCGATTCAATATCTAAACAGTGTAACTGGATCTGTTGTTATTGTAGGTTAAGCTAAAGGCAAATAAATTCAAATAATAGGGACATTCATGTGGTTTGTAGAATTTTAAAAGAATATAAGTGGCCGAGAGACTTTGTCTTTCATTTAAATGAAAGGTTTAGCGTTAGAAATATTGCTATTTCTTTTAATCTAAAGAAAAAGAAATGCGTGTCTTGAATAACTCAAACAAAGACCTGATAGGTTTAGAGTTTTTATTCTTCTTCTAGATATTATGGGTCCACGATTAAAATATTGATCATTCTGGCTCCTGTAGGCCCGAAAAAACTGTTCCTCATAGTGCTGTCAAGAAAGCACACACTGCAACAACCTGATTGAGTTTGTTATGAGTGAAAAAGTTCAGTATCTAAACAGTGCAAGAAACTTTCAGGTCCAAATCTATCCAACTGTCCAGGAATATAATTTTAAGAAAAGATTTCGAGAATTCAAAAATGTGCGAGAAATTTCACTGCTGCCTGTTAGGTGCATCGTAAACTCTCATCACTCTTATAGTACGCAACAAGACATTGGGTCGACTACACATTAGGTAGAGGAACCAAGTATCCAGTGAACTTGGGTATAACGTCAATTTAAGGAGCTGGTTGGCTTCATTTTATCATCTTACGAAAGGAAAATTACGCATCCGAAGACTTTGATTCTGATTTTGGCCAAAGTTGTAAGACTCTTTTCCACAGATTTTATTCTTTCTTCCAATTCATTTTTGTCGAGATTTCTGATTTCATTCCTATTGTGCTCTTGTTGTTTTTTGTTTTTTTTGTTTTCCGCCATCTTCTTGCCGATGGAAGTTACTTGCTCACAAGTTATACGTTTTTAGCTCCTCAGTAGAATTAACCAGGCGGTGGCCAGGTTTGTTGACAATGCTCATGTTTCCGCTACAGCAATGTGAATGATTATCACTCTGCACGCTGTTACAACTGGATTGGTTGCGTACAGTAAAAATATAATGTGAAAAATATTTATTAAGTTTATAAACTAGAGAAAAAAATCTATAGGGCTCAATGTGTTCCCTTTGTTAAATAAATGAGTTTTCTGAAAAATAGAAAATTGTCATATTTTATAACCGATATTTGTTTATTTGTGCCCAATGTGGTATATTAAAAAAAATATGTTAAAATTATTTATCTCCACTTATAATATTAGCCAATAATAATATCATTTCTCTCATGAAAGACTTGCCTTGTTTAAATTATTTTCAAAAAGTAATCAAAGAAACAATTTAAAAATTCACTGTTTGTTTTGTTAAATCGATTAATGCAATTCAACGTGACATCATCCATACAACGGTGTGGTAAAATTTCTTGAAATGCTTATATGTGAAGTAAAAATGGATAACATTGATGGATATAGTAAAGATTTTACTGAGGTCTCAGTCCTAATTTTGTTGTTGTTGTTGCTTCTACCTGTTTGTGGTATGGTAACATTTACATTTTTTGTTTAAAGTATACCTAAATAACTTTTCTTTTGGCTATAAATCAGAGCCTTAATTAACGGTGTTCTCATAACTGGTATCGAATAATAAATAATTCGGTTTGGAATCCAATAATTATATAACATTTTATTGGTATGTTTTTCATTGAGAAACCAAGCCAGATTTGTAAAGGTACCTACCTAATGAGAGGGGAAGAAAAACATATTAGAACACCAGGAACTTTTGAGAGTATAAGTTTGCACAATATTAAACAATACTGGATAATTTTGGATTATTATTGTTAACATTTGTGATTTCTTTAAGCTTTACGTGCATCTTTACAATTTAAAAGCTGATAAAAGAATTCACCGAAGTGCTGTTGCTGAAAGACTGTCGCTGAAAAAGTGCTACCGAACAGCTGTCACTGAAAGATTGTCAGTGAATGACTGTCAATTAAATACTGTTTCTGAAAGCATGCAACTGATACAGAGCCACTGAAAGACTTTCACTGATAGATTATCACTGAAGACTGTCACTGAAAGACTGTCACTTAAAGACTGTCACTGAAAGACTGTCCCTTAAAGACTTTCTCTGAGTTACCTTGGTATTAAAAAGTAAATATTTTTAGATATCATTGAAAATTTCATAAATTTTCTGATAAGAACAAATATGAGCCCACTTATCCAATTTGATTCAAATAACGTGAACAGGAGGTTTATCTTTTTCGCGTGCTCAGGTATGAGGGAGACGTTCATTCGAAAAATAAATCAGAGCTCACTTTTCCAATTTTAAAATCCTTGTTGCTTTTGTAGAGGGACTTTGTCAAATAATTCGAAAGGTGTGCTAATCACAGGATAAATTGAGAATTTTTTTAATTTGTTGAAACTAGTTAGTTGTGATCGATGTGTGCTGTGAAATCATCGATCTTTCCGAACTTTGGACCTCGTTACAAATTGAATTGATCAACATATTTCACTTCATTCCCGATCCACACAAACACATCCACCGAAACACATCCATGTGACAAATCCATAGGGAAATTTAGAAACTGATAATGTAATACCAACCTCCAGTAACGGGAAACTGGCTAACTAGTCACACAACTTTGAGTCAGAAATTTCATTTTCGCCCTCGGGGCATTTAATGATAAATATGACGTAGTTACTCAGGGGAGGTAAGATGGTTGTGCACTGCGTAGGAGTTGTCTCGTAGAAGATTTCTAATACAAATTAGATCTCTTTCATTATCGATAAGTTCAGAGGAGTTTCGCATCAGTAAAATATCAACGGAAATTTTACAAAACCAAATCCTAATAAATGGAGACTAATAATAAAGCAAAGGGGGTAACAATTTTTAGCCTTAAAATCTTACTTTTCGCCAGAGATTAAATCATTTACGCCATGATCCTGGGTACACTTTATTAGACAATCGTGAATGAGATAGATCGAAATCAAATTTAAGACAACCGTGTATATATGAGGCAGTCGCGTGTATGAGACAGTCGCGTATATGAGACAGTCACGTATATGAGACAGTTGCGTATACGAGACAGTGACCAGTATGAGACAGCCGCGTTTATGAGACAGTCGCGTATATGATACAGTCGCGTATTTGAGACAGTCGCGTAGATGAGACAGTCACGTATATGAGACAGTAATCTTTTTGAGACAGTCGCGTATATGAGACGGGTATATTAGACAGTCGCGTACATGAGACAAGTGCACTTAACTAATACATATGATAATATTAACACCGTCTTTATCGGATACGACCAAATCTTTCATAACATGGAGTAGGGGGCCAATGGATACCTTCCACTTTTGTCCACTTCAGGGGCTTTTCTGTTGCCTGTTTAATTTTGTCTAAACTCGATTCAAGTAATGTACGAAAGGCTGAGCAGGGCAGGCCCACTGCTGCGATTCTGACTCAACAATGGATGGCGTACTGTCAATGATAACAATGTCATTCATTTCAAATCCATGTATCATCCTTCCATCCATGTTTACAAAGCCAAACATGGCAGCAACCAATGGCGTCAACAAACCACGGCAGCGACCAATGACGTCATCAAACTATGACAGAGACCGAATAAGTCATGAAACCATTGCAAAAAAAGTGAATACATGGTAGAGCATGTCAAAGGGTCTATCAAGTTTAATCATTATAACTTATCCTAATAATATGCTTAATTTTGTCATAATTCCTATTAGTCTACCGGAATTTTAGAACCGCTGTTTTTTAAAACTTTTTTGCGTTGTTGTTGTAGTTTTTTTTTTTTTTCATTTTTATAAAATCATTTCACCATTATTAATCGAACACATGACAGCTGAGCAACACAGAACCTTGAAGATGTCACTTCCGGCCTTTTCCAATTATCTTCATTAAGAATTCTTTCATCACCAAGACCTGCTAGACGCATGTTAAAAAATCGAAAAGTTTTTAATTTGTGGACGATGAACGAGATGTGTCCTCTTACATCAGAGTAGCTTCCATAACAGGCATCTTCTTCCGTTTGTTTATTCTTTTCTTTTTCTCCCTCTATATAATTTAATTACAGCATTATCTGCATTTTAATACCTGACAGTTGATTTCAATAACTCAAAGTTGATTTCAATACCTCACAGTTGATTTTTCAATATCTGACAGTTGATCACAAAATCCGAAAGTTGATTTCATACCCGACAGTTGATTTTTCAATACATGACAGTTGATTTTTCAATACCTGACAGTTGATTTTTCAATACCTGGCAGTTGATTTCAATACATGACAGTTGATTACATGCCCGCCCAGAAATTTCTCAAAGAAAATTATGTAAAAGTGAAAAGAAAATGTTGTTAACGTTGGAAAAAATCAATAGAGTTAGGCGACCAGATTTTTTGTTTAAACTTCGCTAATTAAGTTTATTTTTTTTAATTGAACCACAGTGTTCGATGTGATTAGTGAGAAGAGAATGTGGTGAGTGATGTTACAGGTATGCAGACAGAAAGAGGTGATTAACAGGGATGGGGGAAAATGGGAAATGAAAATAGACAGGTAAAAAATTAAATAGAAAGAAAGAATGGTTGGGGAGGATGGGAAGATGGAAGGAAAGTTTTACAAATAAGGAGTGAGAAATGTTGAAGTGATAAATTTATATAGAGAGCAAAACAGAGGGAGGAGAGAGCGTGGAAAACGGGGAGTACAGGGAGAGAGAGAAACTGGGAGGGGGAACAGTAATAAAGAGGAGGACGCGGGAGTCGGAGAGCAAGACAGAGAGAGTAAGATAAAGGTATAAAGGTAGAAAGAGATACAAAGAGACATAGAGCGAAAGATTAACCGAGTTCAAGAGAGTGATAGAGAGAAACAGAGAGACAGAGATAGAAAGAGAGACAGAGAAAGAACGAGAAAGAAATAGAGTCAGAGATAGAAAGAGAAATAGAAAGAAAGAGATTCAGAGATAGGCAGAAAGAGAAATAGAAAGAAAGAGAGACAGAGATAGAAATAGAGTAAATGAAGAGAGAAAAAGAGGGAAAGAGCGAGAAAAAGAAAGAGAGAAAGAGATAAAGAAAGAAAAGAGAGAGAGAGAGATAGAGGAAGAGAGAGAGAGAGAGGGAGAGAGAGAGAAAGAGAGAGAGAGAGAGAGAGAGAGAGAGAGAGAGAGAGAGAGAGAGAGAGAGAGAGAGAGAGAGAGAGAGAGAGAGAGAGAGAGAGAGAGAGAGAGAGAGAGAAGTAATGTAACACCGTCCATTAACGGTGAGACGACGCAAAGTTCAAAAGGTGCCACTGAGGTAAGGAATCAATGAGCCCAACCATTGACGACACAGCAGACGACAGTTTGGTTGACACTCACGGTTGTACACTCCATTCATGAAGCCCACTTAGGAAAAAAAAAAATGATTTGCTTGTCACGTGATAACACAAATTGTAGTCACGTGATTAGAAATCATTACCACCAGGTGATAGGAAAACAAGATGCCACTGGTTGTGTACTTTTTGCAACAGAGATTGTGAAAGAAGCGGGGTGGGGGAAGGGAGGGGGAGCAGCGGGGCACGGGGAGGGGGGAGCAGTAAGGAGGGGAAAGGGGTGTTGTGTAAATGAGAAAGATATGGAGCTAGGAGGAACAGGAGGTATAGAACAGGGGTGGACAACCCTGTCTGTAGGTGACTGCTTCATCATAAAGAGCTTAATCACGTGACAATTTTAAGAGGACGGGTGAAAGAAAAGATAAAATGACGTCACATTAGTGGAGTTTTATTCGGCTCCGTCATTGACAGTTTCGTTATGCACCTGGAGAATATATGCAATTTAATATTGCAGCATAAAGTGGGCGTACATGACATATTAGATGTAGTTAAGTTTTGGCCTGCCGACTGCGAACGGTTTATTCAAAATCAAAGTGAACCGCGGATCATGTTGGGTTGTCTACCCCTAGTATTGAGTGATTGGAAAAAGAGAGGGAGGGGGAGAGAGAGTGTGGTGGAATAGAGGATGTGGCTGAGAATAGAATAGAAGATTTTGTAAAGAGAGCATAGAATAGACGATTATGGTAGATATTTATATGTATATATAGAGAGAGGAGAGAGTATAGAATAGCATATATGGTAGAAAGAGTAAAGAATAAAGTAAATGGTAGAGAGAGAGTATAGAATAGAAGAAATGGTAGAGATTAAGAGAGACAGTATAGAATAGAAGATATGGTAGAGATTAAGAGAGAGAGAGAGAGAGAGAGAGAAAGAGAGTATAGAATAGAAGATATGGTAGAGATTAAGAGAGAGAGAGAGAGAATGAAAAAGAGAGAGTATAGAATAGAGTATATGGTAGAAAGAGTATAAAATAGAGGATACTTGACGATAGCGAGTTTTATGACAATGGTTATTGAGATGAGAAGGTGGCATATCAGATCTATACAGAGAGGGGGGGGGGAGGGATGGATTGTTTTCAGTGTGCAATGCTGAACGAAATTTTCTTGTACGTGCCATTCTTAAACGGGAAATATTACCTGAGACTTCTGGATGGAATACAACACTTAATGCGCATATTTCACATTCAAACTGGCATAATTCACATTCAATGGGCTTACATCTTTTTATTGCACGTGGTAAAAATGTGTACCAAAAATAATGAAAAAAGTACATCAACTATATTACATGAGTCGATGTTCTCGCATATTTAAGTGTAATAGGAAGAAAAGTAAGGAAACAATTTTAAAAAAAAATAAACTTAAAAACTTACATTCATTGGAAAAAACCTGGAACTGATGGACGCAATGAAACATCTGTGCGTCTTTAAAATATTCCGCTATGCATCACTTTCTGCAGGACCTACAACAAACAGCCGATGTTAACCTGACACATCAAATTAGACACAGTCAGTTCGTTTGAATTACATTGCATATTTAAGATCCACTCAGGGGCAGATGAACACATTGTACACGTTGACCCCGATCTCGGTTCGGTCGTTTTCTAGAAAACAAATGGATGAAGATGTTGAAAAATGATTTATTTTTTTTTTCAAATAAAATGAATTCAGCGTATTCGAGACGCATCCATGTTTGCTCCACTTATCTGATTTAAGCCAGGTCATTTTTATGGGTGTCCGGATTCGCCCCAGACAGGGGAATTCTTTCTAACGCATACTACATCCCCATTTGTCGTTGCACATCCCGTTGTCAGACTTGAAGTTACATGCAATAAATCTGCAGGTTCTCTGGCCAACAGCCTTGGTGGGAAACCAGTTTTCATACATGTATAGTGTACATATATTATATGCTATGCCAATGGCTCGGAGCAATACAGTATTTTGTGTATGAACCATGCTAAATGAACGCGAACATAAAAATATCTATGTTAACGTAGACACACCGCGTACCAGTTTCCCAATACCCAAAGGCCACCCATCAGCCCTCCCTTCCCCATACCCAAATGTCACACATAAGCCTTGCCATCACAATGTCAAGTGACACACCATACGTGGCCTAGCCTTCCCAATAGCCAAGTGTCACATCTCGGCCTTGCATTCTCAATAACTGATACACCACGGCCTAGCGTTCCCAGAACCCAACCAATGCACCACGGCCTAGCGTTCCCAGAACCCAAGCAATGCACCACGGCCTAGCGTTCCCAGAACCCAACCAATGCACCACGCCCTACCGTTCCCAGAACCCAACTGATACACCACGGCCTAGCGTTCCCAGAACCCAACCAATGCACCACGGCCTAGCGTTCCCAGAACCCAAGCAATGCACCACGGCCTAGCGTTCCCAGAACCCAAGCAATGCACCACGGCCTAGCGTTCCCAGAACCCAACCAATGCACCACGGCCTAGCGTTTCCAGAACCCAAGCAATGCACCACGGCCTAGCGTTCCCAGAACCCAAGCAATGCACCACAGCCTAGCGTTCCCATAACCGGCTGATTCTCCCCGGCTTCCATTACGGATACTGTAGTCTGTGAGACACCCCGCAACAAAGACACTAACGACCAGCACTGTCAATGTTGTGTCGTGACACTATACACCAACACTATCCTTAGGTTTCCACAATCATCTCAGGTGTCAACGTTATTAAAGAAACATTGAGAAAATATCAATTTCTTGTTAAAATAAAGAACACAATATATGTTATTGGAGCTGAGGATCTAGCCAGCTTATGTCGTGGTTCTGACTTCTATTTGGGCGAAATCATAAAAACAACAATTAAATGTTTGAATTTAAAAAAAAATGATTTACAAGACAAAATTAAAATAGATTATGTAAATTACAAAATAATAGAGGAAAAAAAAAACTGGCCAAAGCATTCTGGGAAAATCGCTTTTAGGTCAAACAACATTATTTTATCATCATCAAGAAGATTTGTAGCGGTCGGATGTTACGTTTAAGGGAAAATGTTAAAAGCACACGATGTTTATATTAGTAGCCCCAGCCCAGGTCATTATTCTGGTCATCGATTCTGTCTCGTGTCACGTGAGCGGTCAAGATGTGACTGGAGATGGGGATACTATCAGTAAAAGTCAGAGCCAACTGGCAGACGAGATTTCGAACGGCGCATGCAGCCTGGCATCGCACCGTCCACGTTGACAGTCAGTGACAGCTGGACGCGGGTTGTCCCCGCCTGATGTACGGTTCTTGAGCTCTGAGTTTTTAAAAAAATTATTTGTCTCTTTTTTTAAGCAGGTCATACACAAACAAGTCTCAAAACCCCCAAGAGTTGTGGGATTGGACATTTGCACGTCAAATAGAGCAACATTTCACGTCAAACAGAGTGACATTTTCACGTCAAATAGAGCAACATTTCACGCTAAACAGAGTGACATTTGCACGTCAAATAGAGCGACATTTTCACGTCAAATAGAGCGACATTTCACGTCAAACAGAGTGACATTTGCACGTCAAATAGAGCGACATTTTGACGTCAAATAGAGCAAAATTTGCACGTCAAATAGAGCGATATTTTCACGTCAAATAGATCAACATTTTCACGTCAAATAGAGCGACATTTCACGTCACATAGAGCGACATTTTAGTCAAATTGAGCGAAATTTTCACGTCAAATAGAGCGACATTTTCACGTCAAATAGAGCGACATTTCACGTCAAATAGAACGACATTTTCACGTCAAATAGAGCGATATTTTCACGTTAAATAGAGCGACATTTCACGTCAATAGAGCGACATTTCACGTCACATAGAGCGACATTTTAAGTCAAATATAGCGACATTTGCACGTCAAATAGAGCGACATTTTCATGTCAAATAGATCGAAATTTTCACGTCAAATAGAGCGACATTTTCACGTCAAATCGAGTGACATTTTCACGTTAAATAGAGCGACATTTCACGTCAAATAGAGCGACATTTTCACGTCAAATAGAGCGAAATTTTGAAGCGATATATTGAAAAAAGGCCCTGTGCACTAAAACCACCCGTCCTCAAATGAAATCGCATCTATAAACAACTCTATTTTGTAAATAAAGAACTCTTGTTTGCCTATAAACAACTCTAGTTTGTCCACTAACAACTTTAGTTTGTCTACAAACAACTCTATAATGTCTATAAAGAACTCCATTTTGTCTATAAACACACCTATTTTTGGCATTTGATTGATTTTTCGTGAGGATTAACCACAGTTAATGTTCAAAATGTAACACACTAAACACAGCTGAATCTACTGGAGCATATCGTGGTTGTGCAGGGGAGGGTGGGGACACTTTTATCTTATACATTATACCAATTATGTGTGAAGGTGTTGGTGAAAGTGGTGGGGGTGGGAAAGGGGAGGGGCGTAATTGTGGTGATTTCTCTTCTTCATATACGTGACGTATGCATACTAGGTACCCATAATTTCAGTTGGTCAATTATAATATAACAGAGTTTTATAGAATAATTAATTGATAGACTCCTCCGGAACCAATCAGGCCAAGTTCGATGTCAACCCTAGCTACATGATAGACTCCTCCGGAACCAATCAGGCCAAGTTCGATGTCAACCCTAGCTACAATCGTAAGTAAATACAATATATAAAAGGCAAGTATAGGCAGAGATTCCTACCGTACTCGTAGTTTACATTCAAACTTCAGGAATCTACAGGAATAGAGCGTGTACGGTGCCATATTTAAGACGACCGAAACAAATGATCACTAAGTCATTCTTGTCACTAAAACAGTTCATTGGTGTCTTATCTCCACGCCAAAGGAAGACTTTTAGATGTCTGGTGTTTAAAGTGTTATAATTGTAAAATGTTGTCTGGTTTATAACATGACAGTATTTATTTATGTGCTGAAAATGAATTTGTAAAATGTATTAAAACAACATGCCCATTTATTTGGATCATTAAAGAGACTTATCTTACCTATGTAGTAGCTTATTTAAAGTTCAGTTTTCCCCCTTAAAAATACCATTAAAAGTACTTCTGAAGTTGTGAAGGAATATCATAAAAAATTCAGACTTTTCACATAAGCCCCTTCCTATTAAGACACATTCCGGACATCCCTAATCGACAGTCCCTAGGCGTAAAACATTTAGAGATTGGTCTCAAAGACGTCGCCGAGTTTCATTTAAGTAGTTTCCTCTGAAATGGTGCGAGCTTTAAAATGGCCGATGCGATTGCTCTCGCCTAGCTGCCGTCTTTAACCGATCTCGTTTCTAGATTTTATTCATCAACTAATCTTATCAAACCATGACTGCTGGCGCGGAGGCTCCACACTGGTGGCGCGGAGGCTCCACAACCCCGATTATTCTACGGCTACATTTACATTTAACGGGTCACAACGAAATGGGGGATCATCTGCACAAGTGGGTCATTGCCTGAGGCTGACGGTCCTCTGGGAGATCCCTGATGTGTCCGCATTCACGGCGATGTGGTCTGATATTCTACACCAGTGCACCCGAGCCGACACAGACACACACAGACACACACCGATACTCACCGATACATGCAGATACACACATATACATACATATACACACAGACACATACAGACACCACAAACATACAGACACATACAGAAACGGCCAGACACGTACAATCACACAACACGATTCCATAGACAGCGATATTATTCCGTCGGCATTTGGCAAAGCTTCTATACCTTCAGCTCAAACATTGTTTTGTCCCTATTTTCTTTTGCAGATCTTTTGGGATTTTAGTCCAGAATATATTTAAGAAAAATCACAATAAACGTGTTAAAGGGCAGTTTCGAAATGTCGACTTTTCAGTACAGACTTGACTGTGGATGCTATAGGGTTTATTTATGTGGCAGATTTAAATGCATAGTTTGCATTTGACCGTCTGAAGACAAAAAGCTGTCGACTCTACGATAGAATAGACGTAATTGTGTACTAGGGGTTAAATCCGGGTACAATGGACGCGATAGCCTATTGCGGTAGCCTTTCTTCCCGAGGAGGCTAAGCATTGATAAAAGACCTCAGCCACCGAAGACGGAAGACTGCATCTGACATGGCATTTGATAAAACAGAATGGCTGTTCAAACAAAGTTAACTTCTGGAATAAATGGAGGTGATTAAATAAAAGTATGAAACACCAAAAACATTTGTATGTCTTTAAAAAATAAATTAATTAAACAAGAACGTAAATAAACAAGGGAAGGAATCTTAAAACTTAACAAACAGGAGGAAGAGAACATGGTCTCAATAGTGAAGTAAGTAAACGTCAAATAATTGCAGTGTAAAAATATATTCTCAATCCTATAGTAAGTAAGCCATTCAGGAACATGAGTTCGACCGCTAACAAGGCTGGTGATCAGCTGAATTTTGGTGTATGCCACTGGGACGAGGCCTCGTTGATAGGATTCCTTGCGTCCATTTTAAACCGGAATTTGACAAGGCAAAGTGACAGTTGGGCGGGAGGCGGCGAAGAAATGAACTAAAACTGAACGCTGGCCAAACTGTTGCAGAAAGAAATAGGGACTGGATCACTTTTGGTTTTACATACGCTCTTGTTGAGAATAAAGGAAGAAAAGATATCGATCGATGTTAATGACGCGAGTGTTGGTGTCATCTGATACAATGGTGCAGATGACATGAAACAGTCGCGGGACATGATTACAAAAAGTTAAAATGAAAAACCTGAACCTTATTTTTAAAAAAAAAATGATAAGCAAATCTTGAAAAAAATCAAGTTATCGACATTCTTATAATGACACGAGCTTTAGAATTCAGCAAAATTTATCGGTACAGTTTCTGAACTCGGGTCTGATTAATGTCTTCATCTTATCAAAAGACGTGTTTGAATGAAATTATATACTTTGCGTTGTCACCGTTGATATAGCGGTGGTGCCTCTACGAACATCAGTTCCACCAAACATCACCTTCCACTCAAGTCCAAAAGACAATGATGCCTCTTAGACCATTAGTTCCACCAAAATCACCCTCCACTCAAGTCCAAAAGACAATGATGCCTCTTAGACCACCAGTTCCACCAAAAATGACCCTCTATCTGAAGTCCATAAAAACCAAGAGTCCACAAACACCAACCTACGGCCTCCAACACTGCTGGAAACGCCGGAACAGCAGCCATTGATTGACCTGCTTAATGATGGAGAAAAGACCGCTGGTCAGTGGAGAGAACGCGGTTAATACTCAATTAACAGGAACTTCCTGTAGGGACGGACCATGGTCAGATATTTTACTGGAGCGAAAATAACGATTTTTCCCCTCTTCTGGTGCTCTCAAAACTCTGCTTAGCAACCAATACATGATTACTTTATGATTGCTTTCTATCCGCCAGACTTCATTATTCTTTACTTCTTATTCCTTCTTTCTTTCCCAACCGTCCCTTTTCCACTACCCACCCCCTCCCTTTTCCACTACCCACCCCCTCCATTTCCCAGGTTCCTTCTCTTCTGCGCCAAAAGAACAAGTGTGAATTCAGCCATCTAATTTCAGATACCCGACTAGAAAGCCCACACCTTTGCGAGATATTCTTTCCTCTTTCATAAGCCTCCACTGTTCCCTGACACAACGCCTGGTTCAAAAGTCACATATCCGTAAAAGAAACCAATCTAGGGGCAACAGAATAGGAGAGATATTTTCTACTTTCCGCCCCATATATGAAGGCACACACACACACAAACACGCACATGCGCAAAAAAAAACCACACACACACACACATAGATATATATTTCATTATATGTATCTATATATTGATACACATAATGTGCTTGTAGAATCTGTTAGTCTCTGAAGTCTATTTGCCGACTGTTTATAAACTTCATATTGGCAAACTGTGTCTATTTCTCTATATATATATATATATATATATATATTGGTTAACTGTGTCTATTTCTATGCATTGGCAAACTGTGTCTATTTCTATGTACTGGCAAACTATGTCTATTTCTAGGTATTGGCAAACTGTCTATTTCTATGTACTGACAAACTGTGTCTATTTCTATGTACTGGCAAACTGTGTCTATTTCTATGTATTGGCAAACTGTGTCTATTTCTATGTATTGGCAAACTGTGTCTATGTATTGGCAAACTGTGTCTATGCATTGGCAAACTGTGTCTATGTATTGGCAAACTGTGTCTTTTATATGGTAAACTGTGTCTCTGTATTGGTAAACTGTTTCTATGTCTATGTATTTGCAAACTGTGTCTATTTCTTGTACTCGTTTGGTAGATAACTTTCAAATGTTTACATCTCTGGTCCACGGAATGTTTCGAGTCTAAATATTTAAACCAATGTTTAGTCTAGAGGAGTTTATATAAGGTCAAAATTAGGTCAAAACTAGGTCAAAATAAGGTCGGCTTTTGGTGTTTAAAATACGCAATGACGCTTGGCAAGACGACGGATCGGCACTGAGAAATGTGATGGTCGCACCGAGAAATGTGATGGTCGCACCGAGCAATGTGATGGTCGCACCGAGAAATTTGATGCTCGCACCGAGAAATGTGATGGTCGCACCAAGAAATGTGATGGTTGCACCGAGAAATGTGATGGTCGCACCGAGAAATGTGATGGTCGCACCGAGAAATGTGATGGTCGCACCGAGAAATGTGATGATCGCATCACTTCACTTCTAGAATGCATCTTACAGCCAAAAAAACAGTGTAAAAACACGCACTGCTTATCATCTCAATAACCCCCCAAAAAAATGTCAATATTTTTTTATATTTATTCGTGGTTCGAGTTTTCTTTTTGTTTTTGAAATCAAATGTCTCTGAAGTCATGGGCGTGACACACGACCTTTCTGCAAGTATATCTTGTGTCAAGCTTCTCTCGTGATTTTATAGCAGCGGTTCCCAAACTTCTTTCCTCTCTCCCCAAATCGTTTGATTATACCTTTCGTTTTATTAGTAACCCCCCCCCCCCCCCCCCCCCCCCCACCTTCCCTCCCAAACACACACACCTTTTCCCTATTAAAAATAGTTTCACTTTCCTCCCTCCCCAAATCGTTTGATTATACCTTTCGTTTTATTTGTAACCCCCCCCCCCCGCCGCCACCCCAACCTTTCCTCTCAAACACACACACCTCTTCCATATTAAAAATAGTTTCTCGTAAATCAACGGGTGCAATATAACTTTAAAAAAAAAAAAAACAACTTGTTCACCCTTGATCAAAATAATGTTTGCGTACGCCCCAAACGTTCCTTAGGCGTTCGCGTACCACAGGCTGGGAACCCCTGATAGTGGTACTTACTCCAACTGTATCCCCTTTGTTTGCGTATCTTTAACGCACCAGTCTGAAATCCCTCCTTAGTATGATAGATTATCTGGGATCGTGGAGTTGAAAAAAAAAAAGAAAAGAAGTAAGATTCGGATTCCACCACCCGTCTTTATTACTAACTTGAATTCATGGGCGTCACCTTATATATTTATTATTGCATTCGTACTCTTTGTTTTACACTTCCGTCTTTTCATAGTCGATTCTAAACATTTATCATAACTTCATCGTTCGATTGTATTCTGGTTCAAATATTCAAAAAAAAAAAATCACAGTAGATATAGAAGTAAGTTAATAACAAAGAAGACCTTCATATCCGGCCGTAATCTTTCATTCGTTCATATTCGGCCGTAATCGTTTGATTCCGGACTCGCACGTCTTGTTTCACACCCGATGAGTGAACTCACACAGATCAATCACGTGTTTTGGCCTTTGACTCACGCCGTCCCAAGGCCTACATTAACAGGTCATCACATGCATGTTTTGTTAGCTCCTCCCATCTGTCTCCCGCGCCAGGTGTTCATCGCCCCCACCCCACCCCACTCTCCACAGATTTACCTGTTTCCGACGGGGGGGGGGGGGGATGGCAGTATGGCGCTAACCCGTCGCTCTCCCAGCACTTAGCGATGTAATGAGTGAGAGTGATGATGGGAGTCCATTACACACAGCTTCACATGGCGATATCCTTTCAACTGCAGGGACCCGCAACCTGCCTCCGACAACCTCCAACCGAACCATTCATACGGAACACACATCTGCCCCGTCCATCGTTTTAGTTACAGCCTACTAGAATGTTGGGAGCACCAATAGAGATTTTGTTTCCTTTCATTTTTATTTATTTATTTATTTATTTATTTAGTCATTTTTATATAGCGCTTACCTTAAAGCTCTAAGCGCTTTACAATAATTTAAAAAATGTACACGAAGTCAAATAAAAATGAGACACTAGGATAGTAACTACTATACTATAGAAACAATTAAAATGGCTATAAAACGAGGACACTTTTCAGCCCAAACGTTCATCACTGTAAATATTTGTATATTTTAATAGTCCACAAGCGTGCCATTATCACCATGTTGAATTTCTGTCGAATTGGCTAGGGTTCTTGGAGAGTGTAACGGAAGCGGTTCCAACAGCATGTGTCCAAACCTACCCCAATGGATAAAGACGGGAGCTGCTATTATACAAATGTGGATACTTTCATAATTATAAATAGTGAGATATTTCTTTAAATAAAGAAGAAATAAATTATCAATGAGGACGTGAGGAGTTCCTATAATAAAGATAATTTAAAAAAAAGGTTTGACTACGATAAAGCTTCATTTGTAAGCAGATTAACGAGAAAAAAACCGTTTGTGTAAATAAACAAAACAATAATATATGTTAAGCTTTAATAATGAGTTGACAAAGAAAAATTCAGACCTTTCGGTAAAGCTCTGATCAGTATAATATAATAATTTGATATAATCGTAAGTTAAATGTACATAATATATCCCACCTCTACATGAAGTGGAGATAAAAGAAAAGAATAAGAATTATCAAAAGTCCCTAACGCAAAGAATAACGGGCACAAGTCCCTAAAGGAAAGAATAATGGGCGCAAGTCCCAAACGCAAAGAATAATGGACACAAGTCCCTAACGCAAAGAATAACAATGGGCACAAGTCCATAATGCAAAGAATAACAATGGGCACAAGTCCATAACGCAAAGAGTAACAATGGGCACAAGTCCCAAATGCAAAGAATAACAATGGGCACAAGTCCATAACGCAAAGAATAACAATGGGCACAAGTCCATAACGCAAAGAGTAACAATGGGCACAAGTCCCAAATGCAAAGAATAACAATGGGCACAAGTCCATAACGCAAAGAATAACAATGGGCACAAGTCCATAACGCAAAGAGTAACAATGGGCACAAGTCCCAAATGCAAAGAATAACAATGGGCACAAGTCCATAACGCAAAGAATAACAATGGGCACAAGTCCATAACGCAAAGAATAACAATGGGCACAAGTCCCAAATGCAAAGAATAACAATGGGCACAAGTCCATAACGCAAAGAATAACAATGGGCACAAGTCCATAACGCAAAGAGTAAAAATGGGCACAAGTCCCAAATGCAAAGAATAACAATGGGCACAAGTCCATAACGCAAAGAATAACAATGGGCACAAGTCCATAACGCAAAGAATAACAATGGGCACAAGTCCCTAACGCAAATAAAAGATCAGAAGAACGTAAAGAAAGTGAGCTGTTTGCGTCTTATGAATATAAATAAAGAAAACGGACGTACATTACACTCCCCAGAGTTATGGGCATCTTGCAGAGTACAACGTCATTGTGCTTAAAATATGACGCAAGCCTGCAGACCAGTAGTAAAACTGTTTAAAATATGACGCGATCAGTCAGATCAGTAGTAAAACTGTTTAAAATATGACGCAATCTTGCAGACCACTATTAAAAACTGTTTAAAATATGACGCAATATGGCAGACCACTAATAAAAACTGTTCAAAATGTGACGCAATATGGCAGACCAATAATAAAAACTGTTTAGAATATGACGCAATATGGCAGACCACTAATAAAAACTGTTTAAAATATGACGCAATATGGCAGACCACTAATAAAAACTGTTTAAAATATGACGCACTATGGCAGACCACTAAGAAAAACTGTTTAAAATATGACGCAAATTGGCAGACCAGTAGTAAAACTGTTTAAAATATGACGCAATCTTGCAGACCAGTAGTAAAACTATTTAAAATATGACGCAATATGGCAGACCCCTAATAAAAACTGTTTAAAATATGACGCAATCTTGCAGACCAGTAGTAAAACTGTCGTTCAACGCTAATCTCTTCAATTTTCCCTGTCATGCTAATACCTTCAATGTTCCCTGCATCCGAATCTCATTTAATTCCCCCCAAAAACCGGACCCCGGCTGTGACACACCCCGCTCAAACTAAGCCCCCTACCTCTTACACTTAGCGACACATGTTAACTGATATACGGTTCCACGCAATGGATTATTTATTGTCACTAGTATGTAATAGTACAAATGACATTTTAAAAAAATATATACCTTTAAACCAAAATTTTAAAAACGATGAGTTAGCCTAGAGATTTTGGTAGAAATGTCATTATCGGCTAGTTAGTGGTTCATTAGTAGATGGAGATGAAACCACATTCCTCCACATAGACCCACTCCCACTTCCTCCCGCACACATCCCCTTCTTTCTTTACTCCCTACGACGATCTCAGTAGACAAAAAAAGGGGGGAGGAATGGGGTGGGGTGGGGTTGGGGAGGGGTTCACACACGGGATACAAAACTTCAGACAAAAAAGCCAGACATCTGCACTGATCTACATAAATATGTCATTATTTTGTTCTACATAGAAAGTGTCTTTATGTAATTTTACATTTAAAGTGTCCTTATGTTGTTAAAAATAGAAAGTGTCCTTATGTTGTTAAACATAGAAAGTGTCCTTATGTTGTTATACTTATAAAGTGTCCTAAATTTGTTATATATAGAAAGTATCCTTATGTTGTTATACATAAAAAGTGCCCTATGTTGTTATACATAGAAAGTGTCCTTATGTTGTTAAACATATAAAGTGTCGTTATGTTGTTAAAGATAGAAAGTGTCAGATAGTGTTATACATAGAAAGTTTCCTATCTTGTTATACATAGAAAGTGTCCTATGTGTTATACATAGAAAGTGTCCTGATGTTGTTAAACATAGAAAGTGTCCTTATATTGTTATACATAGAAAGTGTCTTTGCTTTTTACATAGAAAGTGTCCTTATGTTGTTAAAACATAGAAGGTGTCCTTTTTGTTATCTATAGAAATTTTCAGATGGTGTTATACATAGAAAGTGTCCTTATGTTGTTATACATATAAAGTCTTGTTGTTATACATAGAAAGTTCCCTATATTTTTATACATAGAAAGTGTCCTTATGTTGTTAAACATATAAAGTGTCCTTATGTTGTTAAAAATAGAAAGTGTCCTTATGTTATTAAACATAGAAAGTGTCCTTATGTTGTTATACATATAAAGTGTCCTTATGTTGTTATACATAGAAAGTGTCCTTTTGTTGTTAAACATATAAAGTGTCCTTATGTTGTTAAACATATAAAGTGACCTTATGTTGTTAAAGATAGAAAGTGTCCTTATGTTGTTAAAAATAGAAAGTGTCCTTATGTTGTTAAACATAGAAAGTGTCCTTATGTTGTTATACATATAAAGTGTCCTTATGTTGTTATACATAGAAAGTGTCCTATGTTGTTATACATAGAAAGAGTCCTTATGTTGTTAAACATATAAAGTGTCCTTATATTGTTATATATAGAAAGTTTCCTATGTGGTTATACATATAAAAAGTCCTTATATTCTTAAACATAGAAAGTGTCCTATGTTGTTATACATATAAAGTGTCCTATTTTGTTATACATAGAAAGTGTCCTTATGTTGTTAACCATATAAAGTTTCCTTGTGTTGTTAAAGATAGAAAGTGTCCTTATGTTGTTGTACATAGAAAGTGTCCTTATGTTGTTAAACATATAGTGTCCTTATATTGTTATATATAGAAAGTTTCCTATGTTGTTATACATATAAAGTGTCCTTATATTCTTAAGCATAGAAAGTGTCCTATGTTGTTATACATAGAAAGTGTCCTATTTTGTTATACATAGAAAGTGTCCTTATGTTGTTAAACATATAAAGTTTCTTTATGTTGTTAAAGATAGAAGTGTCCTTATGTTGTTATACATAGAAAGTGTCCTTATGTTGTTAAACATAGAAAGTGTCCTTATATTGTTATACATAGAAAGTATCAGATAGTGTTATACATAGAAAGTTTCATATCTTGTTATACATAGAAAGTGTCCTATGTTGTTATGCATAGAAAGTGTTCTATGTTGTTATACATAGAAAGTGTCTTTTTTATTTTACATAGAAAGTGTCCTTATGTTGTTAAACATATAAAGTGCCCTTTTTGTTATATATAGAAATTTTCAGATGGTGTTATACATAGAAAGTGTCTTTATGTTTTTATACATAGAATCAGGTGGTATTATACATAGAAAGTATCAGATAGTATTATACATAGAAAGTGACCCTATGTTGTTATATATAAATGTTGTCATCAGGTTGTCATACTAACAATGGGACAATTATCTCCATACCAGTGAACGCCATAAACAATCCAAACAAAATAAATAATACTTCTAAAATGTAAATAAAGTGACATTGTGAGTAAAAGATATGTGATACATGATGTATTCACCACCATGAAACACAGGTGTACACAGTACACAGGTGTACACAGAAGACATGTGAACACAGTATAGAGTTGTACACAAAACACAGGTGTAGCTTGAGGTGATGAAGACAAAGTTCAGGAATTTTACGTCTTTCCTTTTTACCTCCCTCATCCCCTCAGCCATTTCTCAAAACACGTGCAAAATCTGTCAGTGTGACGTACGATGTGCATGGCAATGCATGCTGACAGTTTGTAAAATTTAACATTGAATTTGTCACACTGAACACAAGCCATACACACAACATACACACAAGAGACAATCAACATACATACAACAGACACACACCATACACACAACAGACACACACCATACACACAACACACAACAGACACACATCATACACACAACAGACACACACCATACACACAACAGACACACATCATACAAACTACAGACACACAACATATACACAACAGTCACACACCATACACACAACAGACACACAACAAACACACAACAGACACACACCATACACACAACAGACACACAACAGACACACACCATACACACAAGAGACACACAGCATACAAACTACAGACACACACCATACACACAACAGTCACACACCATACACACAACAGACACACACCAAACACACAACAGACACACACCATACACACACCATACACACAACAGACACACAACAGACACACAACATACACACAACATACACACAACAGACACACAACAGACACACAACAGACACACAACATACACACAACAGACACACAACATACACACAACAGACACGCGTGGACACACCTGTGAACATAGCAAACAACACACGTATAATGCACAGACACGTGAACACAAAGTTGGTGAGTACTCACTGATAACTACTGTATCCCAAGTCACCAGAGAAAAAAAAACGGACCGACCAGTGCACAGTATGGTGGCCTGTGTCCCGGTGCACTTTGCCCCCACGAACTCTAACAAAACAAAACTCTTGTATCCTCCTACCATTATTCCTACACGTTGTGCCCTACATGAAACTTATCGCATTAACCACTACACATTCCACCTTCAAAACTGACTGCTCTCCACATGCGTGTGTCCTCACCAACTTCCGATCACAGTATGGAACACAGAACGGGCAATGTATCCACTAATAATTAATAATAATAATGAAAAAAAAAAAAAAAAAACACCAACAAATTTTTCACACTACGACCGGCACTGCAGTATCCACCAATAAATAAAAATAATAATGAAAAAAAAAAAAAAAAAAACACCAACAAATTTTTCACACTACGACCGGCACTGCACACATGATATTTTCTAATGGGTTCTTGCGACCACTTGCCACTACTACTACCACTGCTACTACTACCACTGCTACTGCTACAACAACAAATCGCTGTGATGTAGTCTTCCAATGAAGACACGAGCTGACACCCTAAATCAAGAGAAGAGCGGGTGGAGTGGTCGAGAAGGGGGTGGTAACGCGAGAGTTACGTTACGGGCGGCAACGCACGGCGGGCCGGTTATCGGTGGTGACCGCGCGCACCAGTACTCGCGCCGTTTGATGTGATCTACCCTGGAACCAGCTACTGACGGTGTATCGGCTTTTGTTTTTAAAGAGACAGGCTCCGACGAAACACTTTTTATGGTAATATGTTTTGGTCATATTTACTCTTTTCGCTAAGGGAGAGCTGACAGTTGAAATCTGTAATCTTTGTACAACTTGCTACTCCATCCGATACTTTTGACTATTTTAAAAGTTATGTTTTAAGATAAATGCTTCCGAGTCGCATGTAAAAAATTTGCTATTTTTAAAAGAGGATTTGGGATTTGAAACAAAGTTTCTGCTCGGTACTACCAACCGCATTCTTCAGTTTATGTCTTATCCATGACGAAATCACGCAACCCACAATCCGTGGATTATATATATATATATATATATATATATATATA
>CAXITT010000082.1:1207147-1221659 GCA_964033795.1 Lymnaea stagnalis
TATATATATATATATATATATATTATAAGAATGAGCTAGATTCACATAACGCTTAAAGTGAGATATGATTTAAGTACGTTCGGATTCCTAAAAACAATCATAGTTATTTTCTATTATTTTACGGAAATCGAATAAATTTAAATGTGCAAAAAATATTTTTAATCGCTTTTATTTTAGTAAAAGTTTAAGTATTATTATCATAAATTGCAAATACATTTAAAGTATCAACTAAGGAACTATCTTAAGCATTTTATATGTGTTTAAAAGTTATGAAAAAAAAAAATAATGATCAAAGAATTACATTTATCGGAAAAACCCAAGCACCAGTCCTTTTTAGTGCGTCCTTTAGTGCGTTGTTAACATTGCGAAATAAAATTTTAAATTAATTTGTTATAAATAATCATGCAAATGACGTCATAGCGCGAATAGCTTATTTCTCCAAATTCTTAGTTTTTTTTAAATTTAATAACCGCGAGTGACAAAACGGATATTATATTTTCCCTTCTTAAAAGTAAAATTAATAAATACAATTATTATTGATTGCTTTTTAAATTTTAATAAAACACACACACTTTTCTGCTGTATACATTAACATTAAAAAGCTTTTCCTTTTTAAATTAAAAGGACATACATTTATTAAAATTATAACGTAATAAAAACTAACATTTAAATATAATTGTAAAAAAAAAAAATGCGGTTTAAAACAAACAGAACAGCGCAACTCAATAGCCAAATAGCATTGACTAATCCATTTGTAACTAAAACAAAAAAGAACGAACCATATGAAGTGCAAATTATTTTTGTGTGGATATGGAAGGGACTACATTAACTACAAACTTTTGTCCCTGGCCTACTTCTGCATAGATGGCTCAGCACCAGAATATCTCAAGGAACTGATTTATAAACATGTACTTCTGAAAAGCCTGCGGTCTTCAACACAGTCCTTACTGAGTGTTCCTAGACTGGATGGACACAGAAAAAAGTCTTACGGAGTGCGCTCTTTTGAAGCGATAGCGCCAAAATTATGGAACAGTTTGCCTCAATCTTTGAGGGGAATTGTAAAGGATAAAAAAATCATTTAAAATACAATTAAAAACTTTTTTGTTTCAATAGATTTCGGAGGACCAGAGCGCAGTGAGCATGTTAAAGTGGCAGGGATACCAACACGATATAAATATCAAATCAAATTAAACAATCCGGTAGAAGATTTTTCTAAATGTAGTTAAATCTGGATGGGGGAGGGGTTGGTTACTTTGCCCCAGGCAGCACAAGATACGTCTCAAAATAAACAATTAACCTTCTTGGGAACATATATTTCGGAGGTAGGAAATAGGATGTGTACATTTTCACGTGGATGACAATATATATTTAAATCCTATGGTATTACATTTGGGAAAAAAGATGTTACATTCTCATTTTACAAATATGTGTACGTTCATTTTGCTCAAGGCAGAACAAGATACGTCTCAAAACAAAGGACCGGTTTGATAAATAATTAATTGTCTTGGTTAAATACATGTCGGAGGTAGGAAATAGGATGTATACATTTTCACGTGGATGACAACATAGTTAACTCCATATGGTATTACATATGTTAAAAAAGAGATGTTACTCTCTCTTTTTACAAATTTACTTATGTTTGCCAATTAAGAAGATCAACGGCGTTAACAAATATTTGGTACATTATAAAAGTATATCCATAAATATCAAAACCCAATCATTTTACACACTTGAAAAATTAATTTAAAAAAAATAGTGTTGGTTTAATATTTACTTTCAAAAAATTAAAATACATTTTTGTTTTTACTTTGCAAAAAGTCAAGAGATTTGTATTTTATGAGATTAAACAATTAAATTAAAAAAATAAAAAATAAAACAAGACTCGCATCTGTTATAGACGTGAAAACGATTGCGCGATTCTTTTTTAGATAAAAGAATTCTTTGTTTTACGATTTTCTGATAATATATAATTTTTAAAAAGAAGGTAAAAAATGTGTTTAAATTTTTGCTGAAGATATAAATATATATCGAATTCCTATAACATAAAATATTTTTATACCATGTATAGAGTTCTTGGTGTAAATTTAAGGAAAGGTTTTTAAACAATGTTTAGAGAAAAAAAAAGTTCTAATTTAAGGGCACGAAAAGTGGTAAATCTAAAGTATTTCTCTCACTTAGTAATTGTCCTTAAATTAAATTCTTTAGTGACAAAAGTGATATGATTAGTAATAATTTAGCCTGTGTTATTTAAGGTCATGTTTAGAGGGGAACAAAGTAGTTAAGAGCGTGGAAGGGAGTAGGGTAGGCCTATAATATAGAGCAGATGAATTCTTCTCAAAACTTAATGATTTTACAAACGTAAATATTCTTACATTTTTAAAGTTATGAATTGTGATGAGATTTTGCAATAGCAGTTAGAAATATCGCATAGGATCTACCATTATCATCCCGATAACATTCTAGTATATATATATATATATATATATATATATATATATATATATATATATATATATATATATATATATATATATTTGAGTATCCGCGCAGCAAATTTCCATGTAACGTGTGGTTTCTGTTTGTGGATATATATATATATATATATATATATATATATATATATATATATTAAAACATAGTCTCCAATCAAGCTTTAAAAACTAAACAAGATCTGAACTTCAATAACTGGATTTCAGTGTAACTAAGAAAAGAAATGGTCAGGTTTTAATTTCACAGAACCTTCTCTATCGCTCTAATCCAGGCATGTCAAACATGCGGCACGTGGGCTACATTCGGCCCCTTGCAAGCACACAAGCACACCTGCGGCCCGCCAAAGGATACTGCAATTAAGTCATCTAACGGCAAATATTGCAGTTTTTATAATTGAAACTTAACTTATTTTTTTACACTTGACATTCCTCTATCAACCTTTAATTGGTTTTAAAAGCAGTTTCAAACCAGTCTCAGTTACCCAGGGTTGTGTTCTACACTCTGTCGTTTTATCGCATGTCCTGCCTTGACCTCGAGGTCTTTGGTACTGACAGTTTCCGCTAGTCATTTTTGTCTGTTGTTTGACATCTTGGTACATGCCATGCATGCCAATTATTTATTTATTTATTTATTTAGGCATTTTTATATAGCGCTTATCATAAAGCTCTAAGCGCTTTACAATTATTAAAACATGTAAACTAAGTAAAATAAAAATGAGACACTAGGATAGTAACTACTATTCTATAGAAACAATGAAAATGGCTATAAAACGAGGACACTTTGACACTTCAGGATCAACCCGAAACAGAAAATGAGGTAGGGCAAGGAGGGTGCATCACAGGTCATAGGCGGACCTAAACAGATGAGTTTTAAGGGACTTTTTGAAAATGGACGAGGTTTCACTATGACGTATATGGAAGGGGAGCTGGTTCCAGAACGTGGGCCCATGGAAGCAGAAGGAGCGTTCACCGATGGTCTTAGTTTTAGTTCTTGGGATTGAGAGGGTTCTACTGTCAATGGAAGAACGTAGTTGTCTTGTGGGGATGTAAGGAAGCAACAGTTCAGAGAGATAGACAGGAAAGTTAGGGTCAGTGAACGAGTTGAAGCAAAGATTGGCAGACTTGTATTTGATGCTTAATTAGACATGAAGCCGATTTCATCGACTTATTAAAGCTTCCCAAATTCTGAAATCAGTATACATTGTATTCTTTGCCGTTCCCTTGTGTTGTATGGGGAGTGGGGGAGAGAGAGAGAGGGGAAAGAGAGAGAGAGAGAGAGAGAGAGAGAGAGAGAGAGAGAGAGAGAGAGAGAGAAAGAGAGAGAGACAGAGAGAGAGAGAGAGATAAAGAATCACCATGCTTCAGTTTAGCCTCAAGTCTGAAAAATTAGAGTCTGGTGGTCATTTTAGAGACCTCTATATCTTCGAGGTTCTCAAATTGTGATTTGATAACACTGACAAGTGTTTGGGAGATAATCCTAAGCACTCGAACCAACGGGGGCTTTCAGGACGATACCATCAGGACCCAGACCTTGCCCCCCGTTGAGTGCCACTTTGTACCTTTACATTAAATGGCATTTTTCACCTATCCAGAGATACACAGCAATAATCCCTGGCTTACAATAGGTCTGCCGGACTCAGCCACAAACACCCTCTTTCATGAGGTTAACGCCACTCTCAAAATCGCTAGTTCACTCTAACTTGCACTTATTTTGGTGAACATCACTTACTGTTATCCCATACATCACAACAGTGGTTCTCATACACTTGACAGACATTAAAAAAATAAATAAATCATGACGTCATTTTGAAACCAGCATATATATATGTTTTAAAAAAATTGAAAGAACATTACAAAATCTCTGATTTCTTCCTAAATGTTCTGTCGGCTTGTAATGTACCTAATACGATGAGTAGCACGTTTCGCCAGCGCTAATATGAACTCCATTCATCACTACAATCGTAGACAAAATTACAACCGTACACATCCCTACTACCGTACACACCACTACAACCGCATACCACTACAAATGTACACGCCACTACAACAGTACACACCCCTAGAACCGTACACACCACTACAACCGTACACACCACTGCAACCGTGCAGACCACAACAACCGTACACACCACTATGACCGTACACATCACTACAACCGTACACACCACTACAACCGTACAAACCACTACAACCGCATACCACTACAAATGTGCACACCACTACAACCGTACACACCACTACAACCGTACACACCATTACAACCCTAAGGGTTTAGGCTATGAAATATTTTCGCCCAGTCCAACGCTCAGTTCACACGATTAAGTTTTGTGTCAATTCTAGCATGCAAGCACTTTCTTTGAAAAAAAAAAGGGGGGGGGTGCGGGCGTGGTTTCTTCTTCTTTTAGTTTTGCTTTTTTTTTTTTGACAAAACATAAAACTTGATCCAATTTTATTTTTTAAGGTTGCGACAAGGCTTTATAAAAAAAATTGCACAACACGATTAAGTTTTGTGTCAATTCTAGCATGCAAGCACTTTCTTTGAAAAAAAAAAGGGGGGGGGTGCGGGCGTGGTTTCTTCTTCTTTTAGTTTTGCTTTTTTTTTTTTGACAAAACATAGAACTTGATCCAATATTATTTTTGAAGGTTGCGACAAGGCTTTATACAAAAAATCGCACCAAATGTACGATCGAAAATTCGATATTCGAGATGAGCATCAAGCAATTTCTAATTAACTCTTTATTTTGATTTCCGCTCAACGTGACTGGAAAGTTCTGCCGTCTTGTTTAGTGTAGAGTTTTTTCACCCCCTGGTTTAAATGTCAACATTAGACTTTCTCTATAAGACATTTCGATATTTTTTTATTTTTTTTAAAATAATATTAAAATTGTTGAAACTAACATAAGATGTCACCGATACTTTCAAAAACGATTTTTAGGGCAGGCCTTAATGCTAACAACGCCAACAGACGTTGCAATTGTAAGTGATTCACATAAGCAACACTAAGATATTTAACCACCTGTCTTCACTCTGCTAGCAGTTTGAGACCTCCGCGGCCTTAACCTAGCCGTGATGGCTTGTGGGAGATTCAAACGCATGACCCATCCATCTCTCCTCCCCCTCATAGCACTCCATTCAAATATTCAACAAAGACGGGCACTTTCAATTGTCGACACCGATACTCGTCATTTGTTTCTAGGCAACAGGGGAAGTCAAGTCATACACGATGAATTAAATATTAATGAGCCTCCATCTGTATTTTGTTTCCTGACAGACGGAAAACATGAACCCATTTCTGGTCAGACCCCCACCCATTGCGGACCAGGCCCCCACCCATTGCTGGCCAGGCTCCCAAACAAATTAAATTACGTTACAGTATTGACCTTCACAATATTTAAAAACAAAATAAAATTTTACCAGAATAGTCTCCCATGAAACAGGGCTGGCTGAGACCAATCGCGGAGGACAGTAGACAAAACCATCCTAGATCAATCTTGATCCCATGAAACAGGGCTGGCTGAGACCAATCGCGGAGGACAGTAGACAAAACCATCCTAGATCAAATATTGATCCCATGAAACAGGGCTGGCTGAGACCAATCGCGGAGGACAGTATACAAAACCATCCTAGATCAATCTTGATCCCATGAAACAGGGCTGGCTGAGACCAATTTCGGAGGACAGTAGACAAAACCATCCTAGATCAAATCTTGATCCCATGAAACAGGGCTGGCTGAGACCAATCGCGGAGGACAGTAGACAAAATCATCCTAGATCAATCTTGATCCCATGAAACAGGGCTGGCTGAGACCAATCGCGGAGGACAGTAGACAAAACCATCCTAGATCAAATCTTGATCCCATGAAACAGGGCTGGCTGAGACCAATCGCGGAGGACAGTAGACAAAACTATCCTAGATCAAATCTTGATCCCATGAAACAGGGCTGGCTGAGACCAATCGCGGAGGACAGTAGACAAAACAATCCTAGATCAAATCTTGATCCCATGAAACAGGGCTGGCTGAGACCAATCGCGGAGGACAGTAGACAAAACCATCCTAGATCAATCTTGATCCCATGAAACAGGGCTGGCTGAGACCAATCGCGGAGGACAGTAGACAAAACCATCCTAGATCAATCTTGATCCCATGAAACAGGTCTGGCTGAGACCAATCGCAGAGGACAGTAGACAAAAACCATCCTAGATCAATCTTGATCCCATGAAACAGGGCAGGCTGAGACCAATCATTACCGGAAGTAGGTTTCATTGTTTTAGTTCAGTGCTTCTCAAGCATTTTGTTGCTGTTTTTGTGCTCGTGGACCACTTTATTTATTTTATTCACCCTCGTGGCCACCTTCATGCTATTAATAAAAAACACAACAAGAAAAAAAATCTGTTTCCATAGTCTTTAAAAAAATAGTTTTTATGGCCAACAAAAAATATGGTATGATCTGCTATGGGGCCATATGTCCCACAATTAGATTTAGAACCGTTGTTTGTTGGCAAGTCAGTTTATCCAACATGAATATGGTAAAAAAATAGACTTATATATGACAGCCTAATATTAAAGAAAAGCGTTTTTTCTTAAGATTTAAGACAGAGAGTTAGGTGCGGTAAGCTTAATTATTTAAAAAAAGTTTTTTTGCGTCATCTCCTGGTGTCAGCAACCGACCACGCAGCGACGAGCAGTAGCGGATGAAAACCTTGGGGAGGGAGGTGGGGGGGGGGGTGCCCAAGTCAGTCAACATGTTTCGTAGGTGTGACCGCTACGTGCAGTACTTTAAGGTTTATATACAATCGATGTATGTGTATTTTGCGGTCAATGGCAGTTTCTGTGACACAGCCACACAGCCCCCAGCCACACTGCTAACGAGCCACACAGCCTCTCAGCCAAACAGCCCCCAGCGACACTTCCAACAAGCTACACAGCCTCCAGCCACACTGCTAACGAGCCACACAGCCTCTCAGCCCCCAGCCACACAGACCCATGCGACACTGCCAACAAGCTACACAGCCCCCAGCCACACTGCTAACGAGCTCCACAGCCTCTCAGCCACACAGCCCCCAGTGACACAGACCCATGCGACACTGCCAACAAGCTACACAGCCCCCAGCCACACTGCTAACGAGCCCCACAGCCTCTCAGCCACACAGCCCCCAGCCACACAGACCCATGCGACACTGCCAACAAGCTACACAGCCCCCAGCCACACTGCTAACGAGCCCCACAGCCTCTCAGCCACACAGCCCCCAGTGACACAGACCCATGCGACACTGCCAACAAGCTACACAGCCCCCAGCCACACTGCTAACGAGCCCCACAGCCTCTCAGCCACACAGCCCCCAGTGACACAGACCCATGCGACACTGCCAACAAGCTACACAGCCCCCAGCCACACTGCTAACGAGCCCCACAGCCTCTCAGCCACACAGCCCCCAGTGACACAGACCCATGCGACACTGCCAACAAGCTACACAGCCCCCAGCCACACTGCTAACGAGCCCCACAGCCTCTCAGCCACACAGCCCCCAGTGACACAGACCCATGCGACACTGCCAACAAGCTACACAGCCCCCAGCCACACTGCTAACGAGCCCCACAGCCTCTCAGCCACACAGCCCCCAGTGACACAGACCCATGCGACACTGCCAACAAGCCACACAGCCCCCAGCCACACTGCTAACGAGCCACACAGCCTCTCAGCCACACAGCCCCCAGCCACACAGACCCAAGCGACACTGCCAACAAGCCACACAGCCCCCAGCCACACTGCCAACAAGCCACACAGCCTCTCAGCCACACAGAACCAAGCGACCCTGCCAACAAACCACACAGCCCCCAGCCACACTGCTAACGAGCCACACGGCCTCTCAGTCACACAGTCCCCAGACACACTGCCAAGCAGCCACACAGCCCATAAGCCACGAGACAGCCCCCAATAACACTGTCAACCAGTGTTCCTGTAAGACAATTTCCTTCGTGGGGTCATTTCAGATGATCTGGGAAGGAGGGCACTATCAGTGGAAAAGAGGAGTAGCGCAGAGGCCATATGTTCCCGGGCGCCAGACTACCGGGGCAACTTAGGGGTTTATTGTATTAATGGATGAAAATAATGTGTTTCAGAGTTGGAGTATTTAAACCCTGCTGCCAACCAGCCACACAGTCATCAAGCCAAACAGTCATCGAGCCACAGTCACCCAGTCATATAGTCAACCAGGCACACAGTCATACAGCCACACAGTCACCCAGTCACATAGCCAAACAGCCACACAGTCTCCCAGCTACACAGTCACCCAGCCACATAGCCACCCAGTCACATAGTCACCAAGCCACACAGTTACCCAGTCCCACAGTCAACCAGCCACACAGTCAACCAGCCACACAGTCAACCAGCCACACAGTCAACAAGCCACACAGTCAACCAGCCACACAGTCAACCAGCCACACAGTCAACCAGCCACACAGTCAACCAGCCACACAGTCAACCAGCCACACAGTCAACCAGCCACACAGTCAACCAGCCACACAGTCAACCAGCCACACAGTCACCCAGCTGCGCAATTACCCAGTCATAGTTCCTTTACGTATTCTCTCTAACCGATAACTTTAGGAGATTAGAGCATAAGCGTCTCCTTCCGATAAGCTATTCCGGTGAGCCCCAAGATGCACACGACATAACTAGCGTATACAGTAATCTATTATGCCTTCCAACCACATTTCTCAATTTCTGAAAAAAACAAATTGTTGAGATCCGCTGGCCCTCACTTTTTTTTTTTTTTTTAGATCTGCCTGCTCCGACTCTCTCCATACCTACCCCACGTGAGATTGCACAATTCGGCTAACCCTAACAATGTATGGAAATGAACCTGGTAACATTGACCGTGACCCAGCTGTAACAATGCGCTCAGCTGGTCAAATGTAAGGTATCAAAGGCAGGGCACGACGCTACCCGTCCTCTTTAACCAGTCATTTACAGCAGAGCACGCCTGGCCAACAGATTTGTTGTGCTGATGTTTTTTGTTCATTCCTACTTGGCTAGGATTGTATCATTTATTTTCATGGGGAACGCGACCCACAGATTGAGAACCGCTGCTCTAGGCAATGACACGCTTTTTCC
Organism: Lymnaea stagnalis; assembly: GCA_964033795.1. Taxonomy (NCBI): domain Eukaryota; kingdom Metazoa; phylum Mollusca; class Gastropoda; family Lymnaeidae; genus Lymnaea; species Lymnaea stagnalis. Next base: position 1,216,751 of record CAXITT010000082.1, read on the forward strand.
TCATTCGTTCTGAAACAAAGGATAAGGGGTCATCCGCATTTCGCAGCAATGATGTGCAAACTATTTGTGGAACTAGCCTCAGTTATCATTGTTAACTAGTTCTGTAGCCAATTATCATTATGAACTAGTTATGTAGTCACATTTATCATAATAAACTAGTTATTTATACAAAATTACATTATGTCAGTCTGAACTAGTTATGTAACCAAAATTATCACCATGAACTAAATCCTGTAGGTTCGTAGACACACGGTGTTTTACCAGGAGTGATGTTGAACATTCAATTCGTATCCTATTTTTAAGGAAGACTAGAGAGACTTCATTTTTTTCAACTCACACAAAATGATAATTGTCTTATGAGAAAAAATTTCAACGTTTAATGAAGTAATTTACATGTCCGAAAGTGTGCATGGATTATGGCTGGCGAAAAAAAAAAGAATTAATTCATGATTTATTTATGGGATTGTTTCGTGAGCCGCTGGAGTGGAGTCATGTTTTTTAGATGACGATTAAATCAAAATGGCTGTTATGTCATCCAAAGATCAAACAGAAATATCATGACTACCATGCAGACCAGTTTCCTATAACAACGCACTCGAGTCTTAGAACTTAGTTTACCGCGTAAATGGTTACAAGAGATTTTTTTAAATGACACGTCACAAAGCCAAATTTTAGTGACAAGTTCTGAGCCGGGATTTAAATTAAACAGCCCTTAAACACAAATTATTTCGTGTCAATCCTTTGTAAAATGTAAAGTCGAGCAATTGGGGCAGGGGCTGAAAATGTGACAACACATGCATACAAGTAACGCACTTAATAATATAAGAATCGCATTAGTGTACACCCCCCCCCCGACAAATGGCTCTCAGACGCATATTTTTTCCCGCCTCGGAACTATATTAATATTCCAATTACCCACTTGCTTTTACCCAGCAAATTCATTTCACCAACTATTTCAGATAGAAAGAAAAAAATATATTACGCATCTAACGTTCTTGCAATTAAAAAAAAAAAATAAATAAAAAAAAATATTTTTTAGCAGAGTTATCGAGAATTTCCTTTTATCTCCCCTTTCAAAAACAGGACAAACGGATTTTTTATGTTTGCGGCTGAAAATTTGATGCAATTTGGTGTCATCGACATCGAGTCTATGTGCCTAGTTTCAGCTCGATTGCGTGACAGGAAGTGGGCCAATTAGCCGTTCGAAGATTTTGCGTGACGGGAAGTGGGCCAATTAGCCGTTCGAAGATTTTGCGTGACGGGAAGTGGGCCAATTAGCTGTTCGAAGATTTTGCCACCAAGCCAGCGAGCCAGCCACCCAAAAACAGAAGCGAAGTTAATATAAAGGATATTTAAAAAAAATACTTACAATTTATTTCTATAAATTTACCTTATTTTTTTCTACCCATGAATTGACTCTTGTAATGAAATAATTATGACTGAAATTTTAAGCTGTGAAAGAAATTGTTCTTGAACGATCTGTTGAGCACACATTGTACTCTACTCCGTACGTCATTGCGTTCTCAAGATTTAAAAAGAAATCAATCAAACACTGGATCGCTGGGAAACATTCAAAACAACAGGAAGAAATGTAAAGAGACCCGTGTGACCTGTTCCTTGAACCGGGTGTCGGTCCCATCTTAAGATGTCCGCTGGTGGCGTTAAGGTTCATGCATACTGGAAGCTCGGAAGCGCTGCATTCCGGTGCTGCTTAATCTCACCGTCGACGGCAGAGGCGCTACGAAGGGCGAGGCTTTGCACCCCGCGAACTTTAAAAACCGAACTAAATGACGCACGACTAAACGTGGTGATTTTCTACGAGATAGTATGACGTCTAGACTGTAGGCATTGTGGAAACTTCTGTGTCATATTGTGACCTCTAGACATTGTGGAGATATCTATGTTATATTGGTACTTCCATACATTGTGGAGACTTCTGTGCCATATTGGGACCTCTAGACATTGTGGAGACTTCTGTGTCACTTTGAGATCTCTAGACATTGAGGAGTCTTCTGTGTGGATACTTCTGGTGTATAGTGGCCTCTAGACATTGTGGATACTTCTCAAGTATTTTGGCCTCTAGACATTGTGGATACTTCTGGTGTTTTGTGGCCTCTAGACATTGTGGATACTTCTCAAGTATTGTGGCCTCTAGAGATTGTGGATAATTCTGGTGTATTGTTACCTCTAGACATTGTGGATACTGCTGGTGTATTGTGACCTCTAGACATTGTGGATACTTCTGGTTTTGTATTGTCACCTCTAGACATTGTGGATACTATCGGTGTTGTATTGTGGCTGACAATGTCTACTGAAATTGGTTACCTCTGGACACTGAGAAGTCTTTGGTAAGCTTTGGAGACTGTGGACACTGAGAAGCCTTTGGTAAGCTTTGGAGATTGTGGACACTGAGAAGTCTTTGGTAAGTTTTGGAGACTGTGGACACTGAGAAGCCTTTGATAAGCTCTGGAGACTGTGGACACGGAGAAGCCTTTGGTAAGTTTTGGAGAATGTGGACACTGAGAAGTCTTTGGTAAGTTTTGGAGACTGTGGACACTGAGAAGCCTTTGGTAAGTTTTGGAGATTGTGGACACTGAGAAGTCTTTGGTAAGCTTTGGAGATTGTGGACACTGAGAAGTCTTTGGTAAGCTTTGGAGATTGTGGACACTGAGAAGTCTTTGGTAAGCTTTGGAGATTGTGGACACTGAGAAGTCTTTGGTAAGCTTTGGAGATTGTGGACACTGAGAAGTCTTTGGTAAGCTTTGGAGATTGTGGACACTGAGAAGTCTTTGGTAAGCTTTGGAGATTGTGGACACTGAGAAGTCTTTGGTAAGCTTTGGAGATTGTTGACACTGAGAAGTCTTTGGTAAGCTTTGGAGATTGTGGACACTGAGAAGTCTTTGGTAAGCTTTGGAGATTGTGGACACTGAGAAGCCTTTGGTAAGCTTTGGAGATTGTGGACACTGAGAAGTCTTTGGTAAGTTTTGGAGATTGTGGACACTGAGAAGTCTTTGGTAAGCTTTGGAGATTGTGGACACTGAGAAGTCTTTGGTAAGCTTTGGAGGTTGTGGACACTGAGAAGTCTTTGGTAAGCTTTGGAGATTGTGGACACTGAGAAGTTTTTGGTAAGTTTTGGACATCGACGAGAATTCCCGTGTTGTATCGTCACATTGTAAAAACCTGTTGGTGTGCATTATTAAATGCATCGTCCCCATCCTGTGATCCGTGTCAGTGAGTGCTGCTAAGACAGTAGACTTGAGTTCAAGCCACAAGTGACCCTCTGCACAAACAGGTTGACCACCACTCGTGTATTGTAAAAAAACGTTTTTAATTAATATGTTAACACTGAAGTCTACTCACAAAGTTTAATCTTCAAATCCTGTCTCAGAGTGGCCAATCAACTCCTTGTCTACTCACAAAATTCAATCTTTGCATCCTCTCTCAGAGTGGCCAATCAACTCCTTGTCTACTCACAAAATTCAATCTTTGCATTCTCTCTCAGAGTGGCCAATCAACTCATTGACTACTCACAAAATTCAATCTTCAAATCCTTTCTCAGAGTGGCCAATCAACTCTTTCTCTGCTCACAAATTTCAATATTTGCATCCTCTCTCAGAGTGGCCAATCAACTCTTGGTCTGCTCATAAAATTCAATCTTTGCATCCTCTCTCTGAGTGGCCAATCAACTCTTGGTCTGCTCACAAAATTCAATCTTTGAATCCTGTCTCAGAGCGGCCAATCAACCCTTGGTCTGCTCCACCACATTGTATGTGTTCTAACTATGAGGAATTAATTGGTTCATCTAACACCGGTCGTTTTAGCCGTGTGTTTGTGTGTGTGTGTGTGTTTGAAGGGGGTTTTGTGCTTTTGTGAGCGTTGTAGGGGGCAGCGTGTGTGTTGGGGAAGTGTTAAGTGTGTAGTTAGGAAAGTTTGTGTGTGTTGGGGAAGTGTTAAGTGTGTAGGTAGGAAAGTTTGTGTGTGTTGGGGAAGTGTTAAGTGTGTAGGTAGGAAAGTTTGTGTGTGTTGGTCAAGTGTTAAGTTTGTAGGTAGGAACGTTTGTGTGTGTTGGGGAAGTGTTAAGTGTGTAGGTAGGAAAGTTTGTGTGTGTTGGGGAAGTGTTAAGTGTGTAGGTAGGAAAGTTTGTGTGTGTTGGGGAAGTGTTAAGTGTGTAGGTAGGAAGCTTTGTGTGTGTTTGGGAAGTGTTAAGTGTGTAGGTAGGAAGCTCTGTGTGAGTTGGGGAAGTGTTAAGTGTGTAGGTAGGAAGCTTTGTGTGTGTTGGGGAAGTGTTATGTGTGTAGGTAGGAAGATTTGTGTGTGTTGGGGAAGTGTTAAGTGTGTAGGCAGGAAGCTTTGCGTGTGTTGGGGAAGTGTTAAGTGTGTAGGTAGGAAGCTTTGTGTGTTTTTCAGACGGAAGGGGGCGTTGTGTTTTCTAGGAGTCTGTATGTGTGTTGGACGGGGGCTGTGTGTGTGTCCAAGGGAACTGTGCATGTGTGTGTGTTGGGTGGTGTGTGTGTGTGTGTGCGCCATGGGCTGTATGTTTTTAGGGATGTGTATGTGTTGTACGCTATGTGTGTGTTTGAAGAGGGTTGTGTGAGTTGTTGTGGCTGTGTGTGATGTAGTGGCTGTGTGTATGTGTTTGAAAGAGAACCGTGTGTGTGATGTAGTGGCTGTGTGTGTGTGTTTGAAAGAGAACCGTGTGTGTGATGAAGGGGGCTTGTTCATGAGTTTGGTGGTTTATGTTTGTGTGTGTGTGTGTTAGAGGGCTGCGCGTGTTTAGGCTATGAATGTGCGTGTGTGTGTGTGGGGAGGTGGCTGTTTATTAGGAGGGGCTGTGTGTGTGGGGGGGGGGCTGTTTATTAGGGGGGGCTGTGTGTGTGGGGGGGTGGCTGTGTATGAGGGGGGGCTGTGT